>QVOA01000318.1:0-87046 GCA_014825685.1 Pseudomyrmex cubaensis
GTGATGTAAAAGTAAAAAACAGATTGCGAACAACAATATTTAGTAATGCAACTCCATTAGGTGCAGATCTTACCAGTAATGTAAGAAGCTGTTCTTGATTAGACGCAAATGTTCTCTGTAATGTAGAAAGCTGTTGTCGATTAGATGCGGATGTTCTCTGTAATGTAGAAAGCTGTTGTCGATTAGATGCGGATGTTCTCTGTGATGTAGAAGGCTGTTCTCGATTAAATGTGGATGTTATCTGTGATGTAGAAGGCTGTTCTTCAGTCTGTTGTTCATTATGTTCTTCAGTCTGTTTTTCTTCAGCATATTTTTCAGTTTGTTCTTCGGTCTGTTGTTCAGTATGTTCTTCAATCTGTTGTTCATTATGTTCTTCAGTATGTCCTTCAATCTGTTCTTCAGACTGTTCTTCAGAAGTCTGGGATTGTAAGACGGTCTCATGTGAAAAATTTTCTCTTCTGGATACACTGATTAAAATAAGAACAAAAGATGAAATCAAAATTAGTACATGTGTTTTTAACTTACATTTATAGTCTATGTGACAATAAAATAACAAAACGATAAAATGAAGCAATATATAAGTGTATATGTATATACATATATATATACATATGTATACACATGTATACATCTATGTATTAATTATATTTATATTATATATATAATTACTATATGTACATATATTTCCAGTTTTCATCAGTTTTTTAAGAAATAAATATTTTTTTTATAATATATAACTAAATATACACAATTAGTATACAAGAAGAAATAATAAACGAGAAAAAATAGAAAAACATAGATACAATGGTATATACAAGCTACATGTATAAACTTACGCAGATATGCATGCTTGATATGCATGCTCGGTTTCCATATGATGCTGCAAAGTGATTTCTGCATCTTGAGGTAGAGAAATAATGATCAAATTGCACAAAATGCATTGATATGTGTTTAGACGTGTATAATACTTATCCGTCGATTTCACAATTCCTTCCATTTTATGCACTTTCCATAAGTGTTTAGCAAGAGTCTTTATTCTTTCACTTTGCTTAAAACATTTCTTACAAATGTTGCATTGTGCAACATTTTCTGCCGTTATTTTGGAGTAACGCCATATATTATCTCTATGATCTCTTGTTGCTTGCATGGAAGAATTTGACGTTGTACTTCTAAAACTTGACGCTGCGCCCGCATGACTAGAGCATGAAGCTTCGCTGTTTTCTGAGCTTTTAAAAAAGACTGTATATTACTAAATATTGTAAAAAAATGTACACATAAGCTGTTCTGCTTCGGTCAGGTGTAACATTATTGTGTGAAAAATGTTTTTTTGTAAAAAAAGAAAAACAAAAACAAGTGAATCAAAAACGTTGAATAAAAATTGTTTTGAATGAGGCTTTGTTACATAAAAACTTGAGCTTGAAAATAAAAATATTTATAGCATTTTGTTACACCTAAATAGCTTTATTCCTCATGTGATATTTTTCAATTTATATCAATGAGTTTTTATTACATTCAATAAAACGCATTGCTTAATTACTAAAGCAACGCAAAATCACATAAAAGATATTGCTAATTTACATTATCAAAGTTTTATTAAATGAGATAGTGTATTTTTATAATTGTCTATCAATAATTTGTCTATCAATATTTGTTAATAAAATATATTTGATAATGCACGTACAACATTGGTATTAGAAATCACTTAAATGTTAACATGTGGTCAGGCACTGTGTGTACATACATGTGTGTATGTGTATTATGTGTATAAAAGTTATATGTGGAAAATATTATTACTTTTTCTCTTTATAATTTGTTAAATATAGTTTACGCGTACGTTAAAATAAGAATGAAAAAATAAAGAATGAGTAAACTTATATATGAAACTTACTAATTTGGAAAGGAGATTGTTCTATCGAAATCTTGTGTTATGTGTGAGAGTGCATGTTCGCGCAAGTTGTATGTTACATCAAATTCTTTCTTACATATGTTACATATATATATCGTCTGCGCTGTTTCTGTAAAATGTTCTGTCCAGTGTCTTAGTATACCATGTTGCAGTTCGTTATGGTTTTCGTTTATGTGTTTACAGAATTCAGAATCATCTCGTCTTGTAAATTTGCGACCACAAAACTTGCATTCAAACCAAGTACTTAATTTTATAGCGAAGTAATCGGGTATATTGATATTTAAATGACGTTTGGTAGATAATATGTTTTTAGTCGGGAAATTATCGGCCATCTTGTCACTGTAATTTACAGAAAACATGTATGTAGTACGCAAACACGAATTAGAGAACTGTATATACTACTACAAATTTAAAATTTAGCTGAGAAAGAAGAAGAAAAACAACCTGTGATTTGTTTCTTGTCAGCGCAAAAGAGTACGATTATAAGAACGAGAATAAAATAGAGAGACAAATAGATTGTTTAATTCATAAAATTTCGTTGTATATAGTATCAAATTCTTTGCAAATCGTACTACCAAATTTAAAATTTTAATAAACGGTAAAACGCAGATTACACAATATACACAATGCTTTATCGGCACAACTGCTTCGTCTTAATACACAATAACATGTCTTTCGAACGCTCAGGTTCGACTAAATTCAATATTGATGTAGAAGCGATACACGTCGCAAGAATTTGGAAATCAATATTCATGTAGTGGGAGATTTCTGCTTCTTATCATTTTGAATGCTTATGTCATACTGCAAACACACTCCTAAAGTAGTTCCATATTCCAACTATTTTTTAGAACGTTCATTACTTAATAATCAAATTAATGGAATAGTGGTAAAAAAATCCATATTAAAAATATGCAGTGAATAACAAATAACAAATAGAGAATATAATTAAATTAATAATGCGACTACATTGGTAATAAGAAATTGATATCTCCCACAATAAAATAATTTATTTAATAAAGATAACATTAATCGTACATTATTTTTAGTTTAGCATGCTTAATGTATCGGAGCCTATTGCGCAACTCCTTACGTCGCGGATTCAGAATACTTGGGCAAATTCTCGACGCGAGCTCGCATTTCGAAAGCTCCTGAGAGATCCTTCAGCGTGGGCGAGGAGTGAACACTCGGTGTCTATACAGCGCGCACGCGGTATTCGAGTAACGCGCGCCTTGCAAATTCTTTTCGAGTTTCTCTTTCTTTCTCTCTCTCTCTCTCTCTCTCTCTCTCTCTTTATCTATCTATCTATTTATCTCTCCCTTATCTCTTTCCGCGGCGTCTGGGCCAAGCACGCCGTCCATGTTCGTGTTCCACTGGTTATTCGTTCGATGAAAGCGAGAAACGACCTGCAGCAATCCGACACCGCGGCACAGAACGCTCGGTTTCTCTTTTGGCGCGGCATCAGTACCTTCTCTGCGAGAGGCGCGGCTGAAATACCATCCTGCTACCAGCGTTGGTATCTCTTGGCAAAGTGAACACGATATCGTTCGTACCTTACATACTCTTTTTCGTCGTTCCTCGCGGAACGATATCGCGTCGTGTGCCGCCGATTGTGAAAAAAATTATAATTGCAAGATTGTTAACTTTTTTTATGTTATAGATATGCGTAAAGAGTTACACTGTAAGCGACCATTTTTCAGTACGAAAAAGAGCGAGACGTACAAGTCATTGTCACAGTGAGACGCTATTATTTTTATCTTAAATGTCAACTCTGAGAATAATTCTCACTTTTTTTTATTACTTTTTTTCATCAGATAAATTTGTATCAAAAGATTGTTCAATAAATACTCCGAATGTATTGATAGAACTTATGTTGACTTTTCGTCGGATATATGCAACATTCATTCGGAGAAAAGATGGAATTTTCCACATCAAAAATATCTCGTGTTCGAGATCACATCTCTTACAAACGTACACGAAGTACGTTCGAGCTTGAGAGAAAGACGGAGAGATATTCCGAGGATGTTTCTTGCAAATATCTCAGTGACGTTTTCAACGCAATATTTTCAAGTGCGCCTAAAGCAATATCGTCAACGTAAATAGCAATATTGCTTGACATATTTTGCGAATGCTCATACAACAAGTAAACAATGCAGTGTCAAAATTTTTCAAGCTAAACTACACACGCAACGATTTGCAACTCTTTTTGAATCCGACAGTATTGGACAAAAATTTGTGATAATCGAGACCGGGAAAATAGTTACCGAAAGAGAAACCTTGTGCTACACAAGATTCGCCGGTAGAAGACAAAGCAAACGAAAATTATTCCCCCCAACGACTTTGCTAGGATCGACGATATGGTCCTCCATGTTTATTAATAGCGTTTTCCTTTCCGAGAGTCCTTTTACGAAACTACCACCAGTAGGCGAATTTACTCAAGCAGATTGCCGGATTCGTAATATCCAGTTAACCCTCCGCTTGCTTGTGAGAGACGCGAAATGAGACTAACGTTCTTTCGGGACAACCTCGTGAAATCGTGAGGGCTAGCGTTCTCATGAATTTCGTAGCAACCTCTGAATCCTAGAGATAAAGATAATTTGAGAGTCTACGATCCAGCCATCACCGTCGCGCAGAAGACTTCGTGTGTTACGTCTTTGTTTTACGCGCCTTGACCTAACTTGCAAGATCAATTTAAAAATATCGACTAATGTGTCGATTGTTGGTGCTTATTGTTAAAAACTTCCGTGCTCGAGAAATATTAAAAACAAAATAACGAATAATGTCGTCATTAGTATCGATTATAAATACGTAGGACTGGAAAACAAAAAAGTTGACTTAAGCACGTCGTAAAATACTTGATTAAACTGCGAAACACAGAGCTTGCCCATTAACCGCGCTTTCTTCGCCGTTTAACTGACGCTAATTATCAACTATAAACAATTTTAATTTCCTGTGGGTAGCCTAAGAAGTTGATTAAGAGCGGAACAGCCTCATGTATATTAATTATTATTTTTATGCGACCAGTAAACGCATTGCGCTGTTAAAAGTTCCTTTATTAATACGAATTGCTACTCGTAAAGCAGCGGTCACAGTAAGCAGTCCGTGCTTCACGGGTTCTTAATTAAATGACTATAGTATTTACGTTCTAGTTTCCACGGAAAGCTTGACACGTTAAATATTTGGATATTTTACGTGTAGATGCGCACAACAGCATTTAAGATCTCTTTTAATATAAATTTGCCTTTATTTTCTCGAAACAAGTAAACAAGTTCTTGTTCAATTACGGACCAAATTGCATACGTACGTATATTTCCAACATCTCTTCTGAAGTTGAATAAGAGACACATTTCTGTGGAACATCATAAAGTTTTCTTTTCAAGATCTCTCTCTCTCTTTTTCTCTCTTTCTCTCTCGTCCGTGTGTTCACATCTTTGTACGCGAGGATAGTAAGAAAGCCAAACTGCTTTGAGAAAAAAGTCTATAAAACCAAGGCATTATTTCTTCGGAGAAATATATCAATATATACTCGCATGTACGAGTTAAGAAATCTGAAATCTTTGCAATATTTTCTATATATGTATTTGAGGAAAAAGCAAATAGTCGTGTGGAATACAGGGTAACGTTGTATGCAGATTTAATGGAAATCGTGCACGAATGAAAGAATTCCACGTGGAGCGCCGCCACTGAGGACTGAAAATGTAGTATGTTCCTTTCAAGAAATAGGGAGTTCCGATGATATCTCTGTTTGAGGTTGCTCTGGAAAAACTGGAAGCCAATTTTCACGTCCCGACGCGTGCCCGTCCCTTCGTCTCGCCAAGCGGATTCCATCTCCCGCCGCGGTGAGTCGGAATCTTTTTCAAACGAGCCGCCAACGTTTACGCTTTTTCCTGCCGGCCTCCGCGGCTTCCGGTCTGGAATTTACCGGAAATAATACCGGCGCGCGGGCAACTCGCCGAGCCGAGTACACGCGTTGCGATAAGGTCTCCCGGCGTCGCGACGCCTCTGTCTCTCTCTCTCTCTTTCTTTCACAACTTTTAAACTGCCAAAGCCAGCTCGAAGTTTCCAAGAGTGTACGCGAGTTCTCTTCCCCACGTTGCCGACTTCGCGTCGCGACTCTTCATACCCGCGTCGCTGCTGCGGATAAACCGCCAGAATTGCTCGGCGCGTGTGGCAAGCGCTTTCGTCCGGAATTTCACGTGAATTTCTACGCGGACATAACGAGCCGGTTTTGCGCGCTTTCTGACTAACAGTAACGCGATTTCATATGCCGCGGAAAATGCACGACATTGTAACAGCAACTTGTTTCATAAGCTCAGACTCCGTCTCTTGTTTTTCTTTTCTAATGACTTTGCAGGTGATTTTCAAAAAGTTGGACAAAGATCCATGTCATTGCTTAAGCGACATTAGAGCTATATTAACATTGCATATTCAGTAAGTCTTAAAATTGTATTAACATACCTAAAAGCTTGATACAATTTCTCTGTGAAACCCGATTTTCGCGCTGCAGCGTTTAATATGTCAGTTCGTACACGCTGTCGAAACGTCGTCGGCGAAATTGTAAGAAGTTTCTTTCGGAGAACATTCGCGCGGTTGCGCGCAAAATCTTCACTTCTTGACTCGCGGTAAATGTTATTTCGTCATGAAAGCGCGAAGACGTCACGCGACGTAAGCGAACTCGTCGCCCGTTGCGACGAGTCAAGAAGTCGACGCGCGGCTAGAAATGCATTCTGACGTTGCGTCAGGCGTCGTTGCATATTATTTCATCGCGACCCGGGGGATCATCTTCGTCGTAACGCAAAGAGATCTTGACGTCGCGATTGTCTGAATTCCATGATCTCGTGTCGCCGTGAATGCGCGCACGAATCTTGTATTATGTTCGTTTGAAAGACAATTTCCACAAGCGTGTCGAACGGAATATATACTTGCAAGTACGCGGTACGCAAAACAGGACGCTAACGTTAAGTAGGGGCTTCGGCGTTAATGGCCGGAATTTCGAAAAGCTCATACTTAATTCTAGTCTACGAGGTGACGCACGGAATACAAAATTGATCTTAGCAGGGGATATTAACGTTGCTCTTGTATGTAGACACGTTGCATTATAATGGGACATTCAACAGTGTGTTCGTTCTCTGACAAAATTCGTACATATTCACGTGGTTATTATGGTCTTAGATAAAAACAATTATGATCTTAAAAAAAGATTGTCTATATTGAAAACATAGCTCCCAATTACTTGCGTAAATCTTGACAGTTTAAACATTATATAGTATCGCTTGAGATATACGCGAGAAGCTGTGTATGTTGTTTAAGTAAGTATAATAATTATAATATAAAAATTCCACTTCCTCTTTTGTTGCCGAGCGCGCACCTTCACGATCGTTGCCCGTCTTGTCATTGTTCAAAACGGAAAATGTCCCGTTGTTTCGCGATGAAGATTCAATTGCGCTCGCACGCATGCGCAGGCATTTTCGTCGCGTTGCTCGGGTTTGTGGCGATTAATTGATATTCCGCGTGTAACGAGATAGCGTGCAGTTTCGGTGATTTTTGTGCGTTTATATAAACCGACCGTTTACAGCCCGGTCACGCTCTCAATTTCTGCGCGAGGGTCGGCCGCGGATTCCGCATCAACGTGGATCTCTCCGAAAAAAAACCGATCCGCTGCCGCTCGCAAAAACTATCTCCTGCTTGGTTTTTATTTCCAGCGCGGTTTAATAGCGAGTTGCGCATAGGAATGACATAATAATACACTGACGTTTATGCTAACGCGCGACCTCTTAACATAATTTTACTCGCTCCGGCAGGATTACGAATGGAATGTAACAATGATTCGCGAAAGGATATGATAATCGGGCTTTTACGTTTATGTTAATGTCGTCGCGCTCGTTCGCGCGCGCGCGTATAAACGGATTCTTCCGAGTTTTCACTGAAAAGACTAAAATGTATTTTGTCGTTCCGAGGTAAGGGATTGCGATTGTGCCGCTGTGGGTTCTCATGTTTTTCCGCAATATCATCAAGAGCAATGTCCGATGTCGCAGAATTGTCAAAGCGCCGCGCGTCTCGCAATTCCATTCTTTCCTCTTCACAACTCCGGCGAGATATAATCTGTTTATAATTGAAAATTATGCCGCACGGCTGAGCCTCTCAAGAAGATCTTCCTCTTTGTCGCGTCTGCGATCGGTTTGTTCATAAAAAAAGAAGTTGAATATAAATTGTACAACGCGAATTGTACATCCGCTGGTTATTCCGGTTATAAATACGCAGAAGCCACGAAATTTCGCTCGTGCGCCGGCATTTCGCGTTCAAATACGTTATGGGATGTCTTTAGAAATTGATAGCGGCACTTCCGCGGAGCGCACGAAACACAGTAACTCCAGAAGGATTCCGCACAAGATATATTGTATATAACCGCGCTACGCAAATGAAATATGGACGCGATAATATATCTGCTAATAAAACGCGATGTACAAGCTGCTTCGGGAATTTCGCGTTGTTGCGTTATTAAGGCGAGAGATGAAATTAATTAATTAATTAATTAATTGCGTGCGCGTCAAAATTAATTTCCCGATAAATTTTGTATTTTTGCAAACGTGGAAAGAGCACGACAAAAGCACGATGAAAATATTTCGTTATCGTTTAAATTAACCGTGACCAACACGACGGTGGTATGTTTATCGGGACGAAGTATGTTATGTTGATGTACGCGTATGCTGCTTTATGACAGTTTAAACTTATACGTGTTATCAATTATTTTAAGATAAATTTCGCATTTTTTTTCTTCCACGCACAATGAGATCGCCGCACGGCTGTACATAACGCCACGATGTGCAGCTTTACGTCTCGCTTTGGAATGAACGGTGACGTGTGTCGCGTTACAAGAATCAGAGCTTATCGCGAACATAGCGTGGAACGGAAGAAGAGTCCCACTGCCAACGGAGAAGCGGAAAATCGCCTTTACCCAGCCGAGCGAAAAGACACAAATCTCGTATGTCGCGAAACTTAAGATCCGGCTCCCATTATTCGAGGATTTCGTGTATTACCCATAACGAATAAGTCGCGGATGATAAAGGACGAAGACCGCTCCTGCGAATTTATCGTACGCATGTGTTGGTTTCTGCCTTTTGGTTTCGAAATTCACACGCGTTTCCTTAAAGTTACATATGAAGTAAACTCACTTTTGTTGTTTTTTTTAATTTTAATTTTGTTTTTTGTATACTTTTATTTCAACTCTTTATCGTTGCACGAGTCTTTGAATACAAACAAGAAAGTGGAATGCAAGATCTACTCTCCCGAACTCCCGCTTCGATAATTGCAGCGAGTCTCCGAGGAATCCTAGAAGCGAAATCGCGTTTTCTTGCGCACTCACGTCGTGGTAGCGCAAGACCGGCAGTACCATTCGTCAGCCAGCCTCGTTAAATATACAGGTGAGTCTCGGAGCGCAAGAGACGAACGCGTAGGCCGAACGAGTTCACTGTGAATCTACCAAGGACAATTTAGCAATTAAACTACCCGAGGAGAAGAACCGGGAACTAACCAGACGACAGTCTCGTACTCGTGCCTTCGTGGTTATACCGTCGCGACCGCGCGCTGGCACGAAAACGCTGCACACCCTTAACGTTTTAGCGCCAGTAAAACCACCCTTCGCAGATTGGCGCGTGCTCGCACAGCAGACCCGTGATTCTTGTATGGACGACACTGCTCCGGCTCCGTTACCGGGATTGGTAAGAAGGTTACATTATTGCCGCGTTTCGCTGAGCTTCACGGCCCATAGACTCTCTCCATCCGAGGTCGCGGCAGTAACTTAGAACCAACCGGTAGTAACACGAATCACTACGACGTCAAGGACGGAGAACAATGAATACGACGGAGAGTATATATATATTACACACGACAGAGTTATTTCTGTGTTTAGCAATATCTATCGGTCGGTCTTATTGTACGGATGAAATGCGACGGAGGGGAAGACGCAATTGGCCTTGTCGCGATAACGACTGTGATCGATGAGGAGTGACAGACGTTTGTACAAGTTTTGGATCTCACAAGTCTCGTTTGTCTGTCCTCATCTAATTTTATGTCACGACCTTTACTTCACTGCGGTTCGCGCTGTTCGTGAATTAGTTTACGATCTTCATGCATTTTAACGATAGCGTATGGAGAATGACGCGTGTCCAACTTGAGTTTGAAGCGCTTTTCGTGTCGCGCGAGTACGATAGCTGTCGACTTAATTGTGTCTCCGATTCGCGGTCGTCGTTTGATTGAAGGAACGAAATTATAATCCCGGATCCACGTCAGACGTAACGTCGAGGCAGGAGGCGGGGAGGCGAAGGAAAGTTACGCACGGTCTGTGATTCGAGTTTCAGGAAGAAATTTTCTCCCCCTGGTCCGTATCATCGAGTCGAGATCCGACCTCTCGCTAAAGTTAGCGCCGATAATGTATGCGTCGGATTTTCACGAGCCCGGAGCCGATGGGTAAAAAAGTCGGGAGAGAAGCGCAGGGATATAAAGAGGAGAATATGCCACGATGAAAGCGTAAAGTTCGAACGTAACGGGAACGAAGAAGCGGATCTAAGCGATTCTGAAGTATGACGAATGTACACGGTGGTAGACAGCAACGGCTCCCGGTGAAAGAGAAGGGAGGAAGAAGCAGTTTGCCGAGAGAGTCGTTTTTCTCGCGACACGCGTGCTCGAGTCAGTCTCGCGCATCAATGCGCCGCCGCTCTTCTTTCGTGAACTTCTTGTGAAATATATCATCTCGTTCCCCATAATCTATACTCGTATTTTGTTCATATTAAATATTAGAATAACAGCAGCGGGAGCAACATTATATTTATATATACACATATATATACACATTCATGATGTATAAATATTTCTCATAATTTGTCGAGTAGAAATTTCGCGTTCCGTTATCACATCGTGCGTGAATTGAAGCGTGTTTCGAATTAATTAAAAATGAATACAAACGCACACACGTGCGCGCAAGATATCTGGCTCGAACGCTCGCGGTAATTTGAAACGCATTCCTAAAATTATTAATAAAATGTTTGATGAAGCGTTAAAACGGCTACGATTTCGGGACGTATGTGTCTGCGAATTCTTTGGGGGGGCGCAGTTGCGGGTGAATCTTCAGTGACCTCGGGTGCTCTATCTCGAAATGTCTGTGAATTATGAGACGGGGGTAGTGTGGACGGGAAGAGAGCAACGCGGAATTAGCAACCGCACTTTGGACCATAGTTCATTATGCTAATTAAAGTTGGGCAAATATTCTGCGAGCGTGGCCGACCTGTAGCCACCCCCCGCTGGTCTGATCCTCGTTTCTTTTTCACATTTCCTTTTCGCCGGGTTGCTGGCCGGATGCCGCGCACACGGTAATCTTAGGCTGGCCAATAACGGACCGACCTTTTTTTTAGAATTTTCCATTCGACGCGTCTCTGCGGTCGCGAAGGTATACAGTACGTATTATACCGACAGTCCCGGTAAGCTCGAGAAAATGTGATAGTGAGCAAATGGAATTGCTTCTATAACTCTCGCGTAATATTACCTTTTTTATTACAATTACTATACTTTATTACTATAGTTGATAACGTATTCGGAAGTAAGAACTTATTCGATAGTTCGTTACTTAACGTCCAAGTGAACCGTAAAAAAAACTACGGAGAACGACGTGCCACCTGCAAATGTTATAAAGTTCAGAAACCTCGATATATCGCTTTGCGACTCGTATTTGCCTTGTCGTCAATTAGTAAGCCGCGCAAACATCTGCGCACTGTGTAGTATTGTGATTGCTTTCGGTGTCAGATTCGCACGAACTACAGATGAAAATGTACGTCGAAACTCCATTTGATGATGCTTTTGACGTGCGCAGCGGAACTAATATACGTTCCACGGAATAAAAGATTTTGGCAATTTTCTGTGAAAAAAAAAGAAAAACCGCGAGATGTCGTAATTTTTCTCTTTCTGCTTTTCTACTTTTATTTATTTAGAGAATTTTGTCGACTAATTTTCAGTCCTCGACAAATAATGTAACGAGAAGCAGGTGGGTTGTACACACGGGCGTATAGGTAAAATTTTTATCGTAAGCAAACATACTGTAATCGCGGCATATTACGAGGCCGTCGGCACGGCCGATTACCATATCGCATTATTAAATTACACACGCGAGCCGATGTAAGAGCAAACACGATCGATACGATCCTTTTATCGCATCAATTTTAAAATCTGCCCTAACCACGGTGAATTACCGACACGCCACCGCGTTTGTGTGATCGTCGTGAAGTAAACCAGTTCTAAACTTTGCTCGAGCTATGTGCGTCGGAATAAAAACTAACGCGGGCACGAACAACAACACAGAAAAACAAATATATATATATATATATATATATAAAATCGTGTCTGAACAGTATTTATGATGGTCAGAATCGGAGTGGAACACACATCGGCCCGCGGAATATTTACGAGGAAATCGATCGTTCACGTAGATCAAGCTTTTCCTCACGCTTCGGTCGGGATTTCCCGCGGCAATTCGCACGTATTACTCGCGCAAACACGCGTACACAATACCCGTGTGCCACCTACAGCGGTACATAAAGTGAGCCTGCGCCCGTTATCGAGCTCGACCTCGTAGTCCTATACGCTCGACCTGCCTACCCCCCGTTGCCGCCGCTGATACCACCTTGCGCACCCTTATCGGCTCAACAAATTTAACTTGATTTCCTATACGGACTTTGCGCGAAGCTCCAGGGAAATACAGAGTCGTACTGCCTGTCTGCGTCTAAACTCGCTTTACGATAAGAGCTAAAACCCGGAGCTCTTCCCTTCGGCAAACAGCTGACCTCCATTCATCCGACGTTGAATCCTCTTGACCCGAACAGACAACTTCGCGTCGTAACACGACGAAGCGTCCGAGCTATCGGCGAAAGTTTTTAAAGCAGTAGAATTCCCATCCCGAGGCACAAAGTTGCGGATGGACCGCAAGAATGTCAGGGACACGGAAGACGCATGGCTCACTTTTGCTCGCGCGCGAGAAGTATGTTAACTATGCCGCAAAATGCCACGAGGAAATATCCACAGCGCGATCAAGTTTCGCGAACAAATAAATACAACACTCTGGAAGGATTTCAGACGCCAAAATAGTTGCGCGATTCTCGCTCGGAAGAAACAAACGAAAAGTGATGAGCGACCACAAAAGTCGTGCGGTCGCGCAGCAATCGGCGCGCTTACGATGTATCGCACAGGTGGCTCGTTAACTCGCGCAAGAGCTCATAAATCGCCGCGCGAATAAACAAACGACGCTACATAATATAAAACTGTCCGTTCCGTCGATTTATCACAAATTTTTCTGTGTGACCGCGTGGAGATTCTTGACAGAATGAGCTCGGCAGATAAATTCTCGTGCTCGCCCGCTTTCTTCGCGACTTGGTAAAACTATACTTCATTACATATGATGTATTAAACATCGCGCAATCGGCGCGGAATGACGGCTCTCCGAAAGATCGCGCGCTCGCGAGTCGAAAAGACAGGCGGCGGCGGTGGCGGAAAGAGAACCGCGTATGGTACACACAGTCTGGCGCGCATAGTCTGTATAATTCAGTCATATCCATGCTAATCCCACCGGCCGGCTCGCGTTATATTCTCCATGATGGATGCACGGCCACCGGAGAATTGCCCTTTTCATTGAAATACAACTAAAATTAAACTCATTTACCGCTCTCGTGGATTTACGGCGGAGCTGTGGCGATAGAGCGTTTTCTCCCCGCCTCCTGACTGGCGTCTGACACTCTGAAAACGCGTGAGCGTGATACGTCCATCTGCGCGGCGGTTTGTGTGTTTGTGTACGGAGCCGCGTGTAATTCTATGATTTTTGCTTGATGAGTTGCGCGAGATTTCCATCGCTCGCCAAACAATACGGATGAAAAGTGGCCGATAAAACGGCGATAATTCCAATGACAACGCGCGTTACGTCAGATTTTCCGAGATGGAAGGGAGAAGATAGCGAACATATGGAAGTTCCTACTAAAATAAGTTCCGAACAGCGTCATTGATCGAAACGGGGATGTCGCGCTCCTCGCGTTGGGAATGTAGCTGGACGAGAATCGCGCGGACATCTCGTGCGCGCGCGAGAAGAACGGAAAGAAAATGGGACGGGATCCACGACGAAAGAAGTAATTCCTGAAGACAGCGAGCTTACGTTCTCGAGCTCCTCAGTTCCTCCCCGACAAATCTTCCCGGTCTGCGAAGGTATTTCCCATCTCGGAGAAATGTTGCACACGCGGTGTGCTCCTGACCTGCTCACGATGTGAGAATGTCGACTGCGAGCAGTTTCCTCTCTACACACGTTTGTAAAATTTTACACTCACCGTCGAGAGACCGTGAGGGAACTTAAGAGTCGATACAAATTTCATTTCGTTTATTATACATCTCTCGCAGAGTGTTACTCGCGCATTTTCTCGCGCGAGGTCTTTGCTAGATTTAACGTTAGTTTTAAAAAATCAATACTCCTTGGACACTAGTTTCTTTCGTTAATACAATGTGATATTTTATACATCTTTATGTAAGTTAAAAATAGAAGAACAGAGACGTTTCACGCGCGAAAAAAAAGGTTTGCTATTGTACGGCAAGACAAATTTATCAAGTTTACTGAATTTTTTGTTTCACGAAATGTTCTGTTAGCAAAACAAAAATAGTCAATAGATTTAGCGCGCGCTCGCAAATTTTTCTTGCTGGCCATATAATAAATAATCTGTTTGCTATTCCAGCAAACACTTTTTTCCGTGCGTCTTCATTAAGTAAAAACAGGTTCTATTTTTTTATTACATTTTAAATTATATTTTATTATTAAATTTTTTTTTAATCAGATTTTACTGCATTAAATCCATTAATGTATTATCATTACATACAAAATACATCTCTGTCTATAATGATATTATAATATACTACACATACATTATATTATGTACGTGGAGTATATGCGCGATTTACGCAGCTATATAAATATACAAGAGACGTGGAAAGGGAACACGTGTATTGTGTATGTTGCACGAAAATCATTTTACAAGCCGCCGTAATTTGTCGCCTAGCACGCGCATAATGGCAGCAATGTGCCGTGGTATTGTCTAAATTGTTCCCGTGTGTAAACGAACGAGGCCGATCTAAAATGTATCGTGTCCCTAGATCATAATTGATATTAGCCGCGCAGTTGGCGCCGGAGTAAATCATCCATTAGATTTTATACGAAATGCTTGTTGTCGTGAATACGCGAGTTCTCCGAGAAATATAAAAAATAAGCCAGTCAGACAACCTCCAACGGATGGAGATATTACGGCAGATGTTACGGGTATTTATTCGACAGATGTGTCGATATTTTCCCATGGAAAGTGCAAAAGGTCGTGGGGGTGGAAACACGCCAGGCAATATCGGCGCAAGACGCTGTGTGTCGTTCGAAAGATCTCACTTAGCTCTCCAAAAAAAAGGGGGAAGAGAGAGAAGAGACACATTCGAGCGATCGTGGCGGAAATTCGCGGATCGTTTCGCGCTCGATTAAACGAGATCGATATCCACGTGCAAATAAACAGCAATAAACGCTTTCAAAGAGCGCTCCCCGCTTTAATGACACCTGCATTGCACACAACGTTCAACGCGACCAGCTTGGATCGTTTTTTTCCGACTCGATTTTTTTAGACCCACTTGCACAATTTATTTCTCGTACTTTCCCCGAGTGACGTTATTACGCCCCGAGGTAATCGCGCGCCCCAATTGCAGTATTTCCGAGAAGTTTCGCGCAAGAAAAGAAGTCATAATGAAATTTCAATGTTCCGGCGCAGTCACTTTTACATAAGTTCCCTCAACCGAGCGCCCGTTAGAAACACGGGCGTCGCTGCCGCTAACTCGGTGAAACGTCGCTCTCGAAGGCGATTCCGGCGTGCACGCTCCCGTGGGGAGCGAAATTGGAAAAGCGGGATCGGCCGATTGATTGAGTCGTGGCTGCTCGCGGTAACACTGTCAAAGGAACCTAATCTGCATTTCATTCGTGCGACTTTAGCGCGGCGAGCTCTGCCGGAAAATGTTTCCGAGTTCGGCGAGGCGAGGAAACCGGCGGGCGACTCTGAAAGTGGTTCAGTTTTCCCTTTCGTATATCGACAAACCGTGTTCGGGACTCTGGCTTACTGGAATAGCGATTGTCGAGATATTCCACTCTCTCTCGCGTATATAAAAAAGAATGAAAAGAAGAAAAAGAAGGAGGAAGGAAAAGAAAAAGTCGATACACTCTTGACTCAGAGGGAGAGAAAGAAAAAGAGAGATCAACTCTTTATTCCTATGCGCGGTTCTTTTTAATCGATATGCGAGATGTTTCCCCGGTAAAACAGCGGAAGTTCGAGAAGCTTAAAGTCTACTTCGCGGCCGCGATTTTAATCCTCGACACCCTCGCGCAAGTTTTCCCGCGCGAGGAACATCAACAAAACCATACTGAACAAGCGAGCGTTACCCAACAGAAACAAAGTGCCACGATTTAATTCTCCGAGGGTTTTCGGCCCGAGGCGTGGCAAGGGGGAGAGTGGGGGGCATCGACGAGAGAGCCGGAAAGCGAAAAGAGAATTTTATTGGGAGGGTACACACACCGCATGGAAGCATCCCGGACGAAGAATTCGTTAGGGGTTCCTGCGATCCGCGTGTGCGTGTGCACGGAGTCGCGCTCCGCAGTCAAATACATCGGACCCTCCTCTTTCGTGAAATAGCCACTCGGCCACGACGTTTTAAACGGCTTCCAAACGAAGTTTAGCTCCGAAAGCACGGCACGTACAATACACACACGTGCGCGCACGCGTTCTCTCTCTTTCTTTCTCTCTCTTTCTCACTCATACGGCGCCAAGATCGGGGGTAACGCCTCTTTCGATTACCCCGAGGGCTACGAAACAAATCAAGCGGGTGAATACGCACGGATATTCAGGTGCATTTCCCACGGGTGGGATGCACAGCCCGGTAGAAAGTACCTCCCGGCCGGAGAAGTATTCCTTTGTGCGTCGGAGCTGTGCCGGATCGTCTAGGACAAGAATCTATTGCGCTCCCGACATGTATACCGCAGTCTCCCGTGATTGAAAAAGTGTAATCGCCTCGACTAGCACGCGGGCGCGGGGAAGGGGCGGAAGAGAGAAACTTCGTTTCGCCCGTGAAACACGGCGGGAATTCGCTATCGCCCATACATCGCGCGATAGAACGCGATACATTAGGAGTATCGGGGATTAAATTTAAAAGTATGATAAGATCTCGCTCCTAAGAAAACGCGAACTGTTTGAAAAAAAAAAGGAACAGCCGAGAAACAGCACGAATATGTAGGCGCATAAAAAGAAGCGTAGGTACGGGATCGATTAGCAATTAGAATACGAAATTTCTAATACCTGCGGTTTTGCCGCGCGGCGAGCTACTCGCGATCGCGGAGCATAATAAAACGGAGATTAAATTTAATTTCCGTAATACTAATCCTTTTTGCTGAAAATGGGAATCCGAGAAATGCGTCAAACCACTGAATTCCCTTGAATATTCAGCTGCATTTACCTCAAAGTGAATGTAGCTCTGGTAAGCTCTGGTGGAGAAATAATCCTTTGTTAGGGATGATAGCCGCGTATTCGGGCTGTTGAATTGATGGAATGTGAGAGTGTGCTCGTGGAATATACACGTCTACTCATCAATTTCAACAAACGAATTATCTTGCATGTCAAACGACTGTTTATCCTGCCGTACGTAAATTGCCTTCGTTGCGTTTGTGTTATTGCCGTACGTATTTCTCTTGCGCAGATTACGTGCGCAGCGTGAAAGAGAAACTTTCGTAAAAGATTGTATCGACGAGTATGTAACTCGACAGTAACTATCGCGTTTGCTATTTCTGCCAAAAAAATTGTATATTTGTTCTATCAGATGAACGTGATTTTTTTGCAGGGTTTATAGATTAAAAAGCAGTGATTTTTTTTATTCTATATATATGTTTGTATCTGTTCTGACCGCATATAACGCTTCACGTTAAAATATTTTATTTGACGTTTGCAATTCTATCTTGTCTTTCGATTCTGTACGCGAGACATGAAGTATGCAAGATTGTTATACATTTATAATACGTTATATACATTTATATGCAGATATTCAAACCGCGGTACGAGCTGCTTTTGTGTGTGTGTGTGTGTGTCAGAGTATAGAAAAGTATTTCTTTGTTAGACGACGGCTTCACACACACATATATGTACGCATGCAACACATTGCTGCGAGCCGTATCCCAAAAATGTACACGTTTCAATTTCAGCTAGCGTGATGCGCGTCTTACAAGATCGCGTGCGTATCGTTGAAAAATGTATTAAACTCCCTGTCTCCGATATAAATAGCAGAAATCTATTTTTCTTAACTTCTCGCAGCGATATCCTTCGTATTTTCGCGTACGGTGTATTACAAGTTATTGCAGCACGTGTAATAACAACATATCTCGCCCGACATCTGGTTCCTTCTTATAACTTGTGTAATTAAAAAGTAAACCAATAATTTCGAGAAAGAGAGAGAAAGAGAAAAAGGAATATAGATAAATAGAGAGAGAAAGATTATAAAAGAGAAAAATGGTCTTTCTTTATATATATATATATATTACTTTACGATTCGGTGGATCTTGAAAACAAAGAACAAACGGAGATTTAAAGAGTTACGAGAGTTAAGAAAAAATTATTACATATCGAGTTTTTTTTCCGCAAAGAAAGATTTTCCGATAGATACAGACAATACTCAAGTCAGTTCGTGGCGGCGCGCATTCACGAAGACTCGCTTCGGAAGTCTAGGCAAAGTATATCCGACGCCGCGGGCGTTTCTCTGTCAAATATATACGTTTCAATTCCTACTATGAAACTGCACAACCGCAAGTCGCATGCACCTGACGCGTTATACGTCATTCTATACGTATGTAATGTGTGCAATGCACTCGAATATTAATGCCTGTAATGTGCCATGATGATTGAAAAGGGTGTGGGAAATCACGTTTGACGCTCAACGAGGCGATTTAAAAGAGCAAAAATGTTTTATTCTCGAAATTCTCGTAACGCGAGATCCTTGTAATTGAAAAAAAAAAAAAAAAAACGTTAGAGTTTCAGAATAACGAAGCCGTTCTAAATTAATCAACAAGTTGCCAGCCGCCTTTTCACGCGGCAAAATAACGTGTATATTAATATGTGTAACGTGTTGAAAAAAATTTGCAAAATATTTTGTTACAAAATATCATTTGTTATCGCATTTTGCTGTTATCCGCGCGTCTTTTGTATATTCATATGTGTATGGGAGACCTGATACGTCACAGCGATATATCCCATTTCAATTAATCAAGGGACGTATATCGCTGTCGCTGGTACAATGTTTGAGCGCGTGACCGCGGTAAAAGTTAAATGCGGTCCGTACGGAAAAATGTCCCGCTCGCGGCTCTCGTGATCGATGCCATTAATAACGAGCGAAACTGCGCAAAAATTGCGCGTATTCCAATTCCGCGTTCTCTCGGTCGCGCGCGCACACATTTTTCCTCCGCAAAAAATCAATTAACCGTGAACTTATACTATACGCGATAGAGCGATACGAATCGCGCAAATCGATCCTTCCGTCGGATAACCGCGCGAAACAGGTAGTACGCAAAAAAAAAGAGACGCATTTAACTATTCTGAACCGATTAACTGTGATTTTTCGCGATTTTCTCTGTAAAATAGAGAAAATCTCGTGACTGTCGACAGTTACGGCGACAAAGAGAAAGAGAGAAAGAGAGAAAGGATTATAGCGGGAAAATAGAGTCCGCCATTTAAAAGTGTTATCCCTCAAAGAGCGTGTCTCCGCGGGAGCTTTTCGCGAGACATAAACCGCGTCGAGACGAAGCGGGACCTCGAATGAATTATCAGTTACGACTGCACTCGGTGACGCGCAGGAGGAAACGCGCCGCCGCTGAGGAGAGGTGAAGGGAAAGGAACGGAGGCGGAGAAAGGTTAAGCTGTCGCTTGACGTACGAGGCTAATGAAAGCTTAGCCCTGTAATGCAATCTGACGGGTAGCAAGCCGGTCGTCTGACGTGATAGGTCAGTCGAGGCCGGTCTGAGTTTGTGCTCGCCGGCAAGACAAGTGGATTACCCGCGGTTGTCAGAGGGAGACGGCTCGGCCATATAACCGGACGATCTTCGACTCTCCTTTTGATTTTGTTGCCCTCCTTTACTCGGGCGCGCCGAGTGTCGACCTATCGCGCGCCCGGGATATATATATTCCTCCGCCGTCGCTGTCCCGGCTACTTTTAGCCACCCTCGATGCGGAAATAGAGCGCATTCGATCCCCGACAGTTATTGCCCTAGACGATTTCTCTCGGTTGTTCGAGATACGAGAGAATTTTTCGCCTCTTCATTCCGGAAGTAAGTAGAAATCGCGACATTGACGCGGCAGAGAGAACAATATCGCGCGCGGTCGCACAATTATATCGCGTCGCGCTGTGCCGATACCATCTCGATCGCGTGATGCGCAAAGGATGATTTCTATCAGATATATAGGTACGCATACATGCGGGAAGTATAAGAAGATGTGAAATTAACGAAAAGCGATTATATACATATATTAAAGATGTGTGACTGTAAGATCAATTATTATTTTCCACATTGAAAAGGATAATATTGATCATGTGAAATGTGATAATATTTGTTCGCTAAATACAGCTAGGTATTGTAAACGAAATTAAATTAATTACCGTCCATGTCATTACTGATATATAGTCGGGATGAAATTGGATTATATGTCGCAAGAATATATTATTACGGAGAAATGCACGTTTGAACTAGCCGGTCTAGATCGGGGGAGAAACCCGGGTTGTACGTCTCGTGCGAGAATTTCGAAACCCTCCTATTCCACGCGACGCAAAAGCACGTGGTCTCTCTCTCTCTCCCTCTCTCTTCCTCCCACATTCTGTTTTCATTTTCTCGTCTACCGCGGAAACACGCACTGCAATTCTTCCGTGCGACGCGGTTTTTTTCCCCTTGGCTATATAGCTTTCCGACTGCGTGATATCGACTCCCGTTACTTAATTCCATTCGGCACGACACTTCGCTGTTCCTAGAAGCGTTTAGACATCGCGATCGATTCTCGCCGAACGACAAGAAAGTCGCGCGAGTGCCGCCATTGTTCGAAAGTCGTGTTTCTCCGTACCGATGCGATGTGTACGCACGTCTGTGTGTGCGTGCACCTCGTATGCATAACGGCGCGCGACTTTCTTTCTCCTCTCCCGACGAGAGAGAAAATACAACCATGAGGCGCACGACACGAGCTTAGATCGCTATCCAGCTTGGCAAATTAGATCCTTCATTGGAATTGACATGTTCGCTGCGGCTCGTTCGTTTGCTTCAGCGAAAAACTCATTTTTATCCGTTCCACATTATCATGCATTTTACTTTACGTAGAAAGGGAAGAATATTGCCGGGAATTTCCCGCATTAAAATTTAATGAACTTGAAATTATAGAAAATGTTTTTTTCCGAGATAAATTTTTTGCAGAAGAAGATGCAGAAGAAGAAGAGAACACGGGCGCGATCGTGGAGCGAAAGTGATTTCTCAAACACGCGTGGAGAACGCGATTGCTCGCGCCATTTTACGAGCGCTCGCGGCCGTTCGAGCTGGTGGATATTTTACAACGTAAAACGCGGGGTAGTTTGCAAGTAAAATCGTATTCGGGCCGGCAGCTCCGTGTCTTGGGAGCGCTGACAACGTTTGGCTTGACGTCGGATCGGGTGGGATAGGTTATAATTGGTTTTATCTGACTGTGCCCCCGGGCGGCCCGGTTGGGCATAATGAAAATGATAGGTCGGCACGCGAGCGAGCGTTCCACCCGCACAGCAGCAGCAGCAGCAGTAGCGAGTAACAGCTTTTAGCAGCCACTCGGTCTGCACGATATTACTATTTGCACAAAATTACGTCGGGCAAGATTGCCGCACTTACGCGAACATTCGGAGGAGGGAGCACAGGTTTCGATCAACCGACGCGACCGACGTCGCTCGAAAACAATCGCGTGCGTGATTCCGCGAACACCGCGAACTCTCGGCTCCCTTCCCCCTTGCTGGGTTTCTCTCTTTTCTTTTTTTAATGAGGCGATACGTGACCGGCACCGCGATAACAATCGACCGTGGCAGAGGAAAGCCTCGTGAAGAGCGATAGCCTTCGAGCAAGGCGATATTCGCGTTGATGTGTAAGGAACTGTGTGTGTTTGAATCGGTATCTTTGTTTTTCATTTTGTACGAGCGAGCGCTTTTATTTCAGTGTTCATATCACGCGCGCGCGCATCGATTTTGTTGAGCCGTGTTTGTTCGATATTTTGTATTACATAGCGTGTCACCGCGGGGAAAGTTCCACACTCTCTTTCTCTCTCTCTCTCTCTCTCTCTATCTCTCTATGTATTTCATTATAAAACAAAGTGATTCCATTTGCTTATTAGTTGCGCGAATTTACGGATTACGTCGCTGCGCCGTTACGATCTGCGCGCGTTGCAACAAACAAGCGCGCTGCTAAGCTACGGATTAATATTGCGCGCAAAACCGTATGTTTGCGGTGGACGTTCATGAATGTTTACGTTAAGAGTTATTTAAAATATGCGCTATATCGCGAGATAACGTATCTCGCAGGGCGGATCTCGCATTCGCCGAGCTTGCGCGCGCGCGCGCTGATTAATGTGGCACATGTAAAGTTTCGACAACGCCCGAATCTGCATATCCCGCGTTACGTCGTAACTTTCCAGGGGAAAGGATTAAATAGCCACGCGTCACTGTGCTCGCACCGCAGTCGAATGCGCATTTCGAACTGTTGCATACTAATTTGCATACTATCAAACTCTCGGCGGGGACCAAATTGAATGATCCGTCAACTGCGGAACTTATGGCTGCGGGACACGTTGCCGTAGCCGCGCGTTAAGCTCCGCGAAATCTCCTCAACGCATTTAATTACCGATGTAATCTGTCGAAGTCGACAAAATCTCTTTTCCCTTCTGTTCCCGCGGTTGTATTAATTATCCGACGCCCGCGGTTTTTTCTTCCATAAACGCGAGAGAAGGAGAGAGCTTTTGGGGGTTGAAACGAGGTCCGGATAGTCGCGTCCGGATGGCTGACTGACGGGAAGAAAATGTGATAGATGACGGAGCCTCAACGTCTGTCCAACGGCGGAACGAAGAAGTAGGTCTCATTCGCATCGCTCCCCGTTCCGAGAACCATCCATCATGGCGTAAGAAAGTAGCGAGTTGCCTTCCGCGTATGAATATTCACGAGAATGCAAAACAAAGACTGTGCAAAGAGGTTACAAGGATCGTCCGTACGGCGAGGACCTGTCTAACGACCTTAATCCTTTGATGCAACGCGCCATTGAGATTCGTGTGTTCGGTACAATTTTATCCCGCGCGTTTATTTCTTGCCCGAACGTCTCGAAAACTTGACCTGCTGTACATAGAATCGTTGTCCGTAACTCTCTTTATTTTTTCTATGAGATCAATGTTTTATTTTCAAACAAAGGTAAAAAGATTAACGGAAAAAAAATTCGCGCGGTTACACAGCCGGGGGAAACGATTGTGGATTTATGGACGCAGTTCGATTCGCATGAACACCGCTGTGAGTTGTGCGGCGAGCCGCGCGGCGTAAACTCGACTGTAACGAAAATTGATTAATTAAGTATCTTGCTAAATTCAGCTGGTAATTTCAGGTTAATGCACGCCATAACGCCAAAGCCATTGTTCGCTTACACCGTCGCACACCCTCCCGAAAACGATACGCCACATTATGTGCCGAGTAACGACGAGAGAAATATGGTTATTTTCGGTCCAACGGGCGAGCGTGCTTTCCTAGTTTATTGCGTTTTCTATCTGAGGTATGTCATCTTTATTATTACGTTATCGCGCGCTGCGTGCCGAGCGACAGTTTATGCCGGCAGATCTGGCCGCCGATATACGTATTATAAGAGCAATAATTATAGCAGTTTCTTTTTCAATTTTTAATACCGCGCTAATCAGCCTTCGCGTCTAGGCGATGGATAAGATACTTTTTAAGAGAGACGTATAAGCGCTTGACTGTAATTCGCTGTGTGTTTGAATGTAATTCGCGACGCCTGTTTTGTAATCGCGGCACAAAGCGATAAGCTGAAACAGGCGGAAACATTAAAAGTACAACACAAAAGCAGTGTCCTGATAAAATTCTTCTAAAGCGCTTTCTTTGTCAAATCTAGCGAATGTAGCGGCTTTTCTCTCAGGACTGTGCACCACTGCAAAATTCATTATCGACATTAGTGATGCAACTTGCGCTTTTGTGGTCACGTTTTTTAAATAAAATAAGTGGAACGAGCAAATGCACATTAATAAGAAATTACCGTAACTCAGTGCACGATGATGTCTAAGCTTATAATTTGGCTCTACCATCGTCTTTATAAATTTATGAATTTATATTCTTAAAGTTATTTCAAATACATCTGCGAGAAAATTCGAATTGTAAACGTCAATCACGGGGATAAACGAACATAATTTTCTCCGCGACCAATCAATCAATCAATCAGTCGCAGGCCTCGTGAACGCGACGAGGTAAAAATATTCCAAAAAAGAGTGTATCATTGAATTAAATCTATGCACTTTTCTCTTTCTCTCTTATCGTAGCGAAACGAACGACGCCTTGAATCGCGCTGGCGTGGAAAGCCCGGGTTGATGGATGGCGGTTAGTTTTAATGGCGTTTTTATTAATTAAGAGTGCGTATCTAGCCGCATAATGCAAAATGAAGGATGCGCCGCGTATATATATACGTGTGTATTTATACACAGAGAGCGCGCCTTCAGCTCGCCACAGAGGTATTAATATTCAGGGCGGCTCTAACGGTTATTTTGTGTGCCTCGTTTTTATATTCCGCGGAATCCAACGGGGAAATATTCAATATATTATTGCCAGACGTCGCGCGCCCTGCGACTCGCCAGGAGGGAGGAGGAAGGGAAGAGAAGAGGGTTACCCTGCTGCCTGTCTCAATATTTTATTGAAATATATATCGCAATATACCACGACCGGGAGCGTGGCAAGCGCGACAGGGCCGTCGCGACGCCACTCGCGGATGTGTTTCGGGCGGAGGTGTTTAAATTCTCATTGGGGCTCATAATGTCACCGCCGTTAAATCGTCGCGACAGGAAGGCGCGCCGGCCGTAGCGTATATTATTTCTCTTTGTTTCGCGGGCGACAAGCTCGAATTTGCGCGGTTATTCGGCGTATAAAGTACATGTAAGTTATTTCCCCGCTTTTGATTGTTTTTTGTGGCGCAATATACAGGTACGCGTTTGGTTAAAATAAAATAAAAACAATTAAAAAAATAAATCAAAATAAAATTTCTATCTTAATACAAGTAACATGGTAATAAAGAAACTTGCGGAAATTGTACGCTTTGAAAAAAATAAACAGATAAATGAAAATTCACGAAAAGTATACGGTGTAATAGCAATTAGAATATATTTGAGAGAAAAGAGAATTTCTAATGTTATTTCAAACACATATATGCTGTAACAAGAAGCGAGCTTTGCGTACGTTGTATTTTTCTTTTTTTATGGAACTAGCCGGCCCTGTGTACGCACATGGCTCTAGCGCGCACGCAGCTCGGGAAATAACGCCGAAATGGCAGTATGCTAAAAAACGCTGACACTAACAACTAAAAGAACACGCAGCGAACCTCACGTTCTTTCTACAACTGCAGGATTTGTTCTCGTGAAATCACATGCCTCTCTCGCGTTGTCTCCACCAATCTCTATCTCCCTGCGGCAATCGATTCTCTCTCTCTCTCTCTCTCTCTTATTTTTATATTTCTTCGTATCTCGTCCTTAATAAGTTTCGTCAGTCTCTCCGGGAGAACTCAATGTGGTCACGTATGCGCGCGCGACATTCTGCATCTCGAATTCAAAGAATGAGAATTTTAGATGCGCCGGACTGAAGGGACACACGTTGTATATATATATGTACGTACAGAGCGCGCGAAGCACGAATATTCCACTTTGTACGTATAAACGGCGTGACAAATTTTCCATGTGCAGTCTAGTTTAGTGCGTATAATTTAGAAAGCGGCACAATTAATATTTCCGCGTCCAGAGTTGCGGTTACCAGGCAACGTGATGCGTCGCGTCGCGCGAATACGCGCACCGATCGCATTTGCGACAAGTGTACATAATTCGTCGCTCGTTAGTGTAACGAACTTCTCGTTGAATGGTTCGACAAATTCGGGCATTATGCTCGCACGAGAGATTGTGCTCGCGCGCCGTCAATCGATATATCCTCAGTGCGGAAAGGTTTTAGAAGGAAATCGCGGTGAAGGACATGTCGGTGCCGGATTCGTATGTCGAGAAAGATGGTCCTCTCGTGGAAGGATAGCGCGGACGACCGTAGCGGCGCGGAAGATGTCGGGAAACGGGACGGAAAGTCGTGTCGACGTCGTACGTACGGCAATAAGAAGCTGTTATACGGGAAGACATTTACGAAACGGCCTCGATCCGGTATGAAGCTCCGAAGCTCTCGAGCTTTTCGAAGAAGAGGAGCCAACGCGCGCGCTACGGCCGAGTCGTGTCGTTTTCCAACGCGTTGCGATTCCCCGTGAGATCTCTTCGAGCAATTGCACCGTCCCATCCCGAAAAATAATCGCGGGGAAAAACACACTCTACACGTTCCTCTTTTCTTTTTCGTGCGATTTATCGTGCTCGTCGAAAATGTGAGAACAAAGAAGAGAGTCCTAATGCATCGTGACATTTCGGTTGCGTGATCGTCCGGATCTCTTATTCTCGATGCGATTTATCTCTGCGAAATAAATCAAATAATTAGTAACGACCGAAATAATAACCTGCATGCAAACTCGGCGTTCTTTGTTCGCAAGTTACGCGGTTGAAAGGATATTCGTATAGACTTTTTTTTTGTTTTTTTATTTTCGCTAAACGCGGCTTTGTTCTCAGTCCTGTCGTGACAAGAGTTCCGTGTCATTCGTGCGGAGAAATATATACAATGACCGCCCGTAAAAAAAAGAGCCGGCCGTCCCGAAAGCCCGTAAAATCGGCCGTAAAATATTTAACGACGATAGGAGCCTGCATTTCGCGGTGGTATCGCCCGCGGTAACGCACGTGAATGCGTGTATTTTTGTTACCGCGATACGCCACGTGGTGTAAGATAGCATAAATGTTTAACATACGTCGATAAAACGTATTGAAAAAAAATCAAAGTGTTCCCGCTGATCCCGAGAACTTTCTGAAACGTGCGCTACCCTTTCGTATTATTTCTGTTGCATCCAGAAAACACGTTGTTTCAATTAAACATTCGTACATATATTGGTAAAAAGCTAATTTAGTCGTGTTATCAGCTCATTTTTTTTGTTAGCAGCCCACCGATAGGTCTCGTTTTGGAAATGTTTTCCCGCGCAATCGCTGCGGATCCGTGATAAACGAGTTTCGGTCGGCGAGATATGATTGCCTTATCGGGATTTGAATGTCACCGCGCAATGTTCATTCGGCCGGCCACTGTCACGTCAACTGTCTCATTTTCGCGCGAACCGCGGCTATAAGGACGGAAGGGTATATTCATACAATATTCGTACAAGGGCGCACGACGGTCGGGCGGAACCTGTTTCGAAATGAACGCGCGAGGGTGGATTTTGGACGTCGGGGAGTGCACGTCTGTCTCGGCACGATGGATGATTGCCGCAGCGCCGCGCGTCATTATTCATTCATTAAATGAAAAAGCGATGCCACTTGCTCGGCTCGTGGATATTTCAGACGTTTCGCGCTAAAGTCAGCCCCGAGTCGGGAAGGGCAGCCTCCCCTGGGACGGGAGGGTAACACCGGGCGGGTTGCGTGAAACCCTCTCCCCTTTTCCAACACGAAAATTCCATGGGTTTCCCATAAAACTGAAGCGCCCTTGCGTGTAATGGACCCGGCGCGGCGTTCGGAATGATACCGGCAACAGGGAATTGGAATGGCCCGCCAAATTTGACTGCGTGAATAAAAATTACACGAACGGTGCGACGTCGCCGAGAGAGGAAGGAGGAAACAAATGAATCATGAATTTTGCATTCCGCGACACAAAGTTTCCGGGAACAGTGGAGTATTTATTATTAATTATAAGCAATAAATTATTTACTTTCAATTATGAACACGCGTGTTATTAATACTTCTGTTTATGTATGTCCAATATCCACGACATCTCTGTGCGAACAATGAATTACAGCGAAAACGTTATATTAAAAAAAAAAGAGCAATATATCTCATGAGTGATATAGATGTATAATGTAAAAATTTTGTGCGCGCGATTGCGGCAGGAAAATAAAGACATATTGTCCGGTCGCGATAACCGTCCGTACGGAGATTACTTTTTAATTTATTGCCACACTTCATTAACAATATTTAAAAAGCCGATAATGGACGTTCGGAGCGACGTTCCGTTTTCATTGTCGATATTAAATGATATCGCTTTGGCATGCGCGCGATCCGCGCCGCGATGCCGACCGGCCGGCCGGCGTCCTTTCCATCGCTTCGTGCATAAATTGCATTTCGATAACAACGCAGAATTAACTCTATCTCGTCTCCGCATTTATCACTGCGCACCGCTGATAGAAGCCGATCGATCAGTTTCGAAATCACGAATAACGTCATCACAATCGGTGTCATTGTCGCGAGTTTTTTTTTTTTTTTCAATGCGTTCTAACTCTTAGCAACACAATGTTCCGTTCGACCCGCTCGACAACTCTATTATCGTTGCAAACGATAATACATGAGAGCCGTCCGATATCACGGGCTAGTGAATTCGCTGAAATTTATAGCCGGTCAAAAGAACCAGAAATGTTTGTCGAGATTTATATACGGGAGAGATAATGTGTTAAAAACCCGCGCTGCCGGACGCAGAGAGGTCGCGCGAGCGCGTGAGGCGAAGCAATTATACATAATTTTGCAGAAACGGCGAGATAATTTATCGCTCTTTTTAGTGCGAGTATTTTCCCGTATGTTGCGCAATAAAATTGCCATTGCGTATGTAATGCGATGTTTTTAGATTACATCGCTAACAATTTGCGCGACCCATCCATATGCAATATTCGCTGTCGTGACTCAGATTGGAATATTGCGTTTTATATCGGTCGAGGAGAGAGCAAAACTTCTATAATAGATTATTTTTGGCAAATTTAATCGTAACCAAAACGTCTGCTTGCTCCGCGGTACTGTAATTTATCGTAACATGTATGTTTTTGGCCGAAAAATAACACGGTAGAGTAAATTACGTGACATTTCGGTTTTAACTTTTGCGAAATAACGGGGGTAATTTAAAACAATCAGCCTACAGTTGACTGCAAAATACATTGCGTAACTTTCCATTAGTATATAACAATACAATTTACTTTCACAATAATACAATATAGTTATAATATAATATACTTCTCCATTAGTATGTAATAATGCAATTTATAACGGGTTATGCCACAATGCTTTGCATTTTGTTTCTTTTATCGACAAAAATAAATTGCAAGTCATGAAAACATGTAAATCTTCGTAATTAAACAGTTGCAATAATTTTGTAGCTGTCCTCTCTTTCTTTCTTTCTCTCTCTCTCTCTCTCTCTCTCTCTTTCTCAACTCTGACGGATGTTTGATACACTGTTTATGTTGTGCATCGTGAATCTCTGGCTTTCTGATTGCCGGCTCGCGCTCTATCTGCAACGCTCTTACGATGTGTTTAAACGCGCGCGAACCGTCGTTGTCGTCCTCGTCGTCCTGCGGCGGTAATTCAAACTTGCACGAGACATTAGGTAGGTTGTACCGGAGTAATAAAATCTCCATTTCCCGCAGGACGCAGTCAAGTCGGGCGGTATGCATATTTAATGCCGAGACGGCACGTCGAAGGAACGAAAGGCTCTTCTCCGCCCGGCGCCTTAACCTCCTCGTCCCGTCTCGTCCCGTGTCTTTCTAAGCTTCATCCCTCTCTTCTCTTCCCGCCGGATCTCACTCCATCTCGCACTCTCGGCACTCGCCAGCCCGTGGACCGCCTCTCCTTGGATTAATGCCACGTTCACAGTACTCGACGTTGTGCAAGCCCCACGACGATGGTAATTCCCCGTGTAACTGGGCGATTATGAAGTAAAGCGACTTTCAACCGGCAGAAACGGTTCTCTACTTCGTTCTTTCTCCCCCCCCTCTCTCGTTCTCTCTTCCTTTTTTTCGCTTTTTTCCTTCACTTCATCTATCTATATCTCCCGATTATCCGGCTGCATTCTCTTCTCTATTCTCATCCGCATTATCCCTGCGAACAAGCGAGCGAACGGGAAGTGGTACGACGTGTTACGGGCGAGAGCCAAGAGAGACCGGATAGCAAAATCTCAAGTCTCTCGATGTATATTTCATCATGAAGAGCGTATATGTGTGTATGTATGTATATGCGCCGCGCATCACGCGGATATATTAAGTTAATGCTTCAAATAGAACGGACCAGAACTGATATATATCCGCAGCGACGCGTTTAATATTACGCCAACAAAGTAAGATAGATGATCCGCGTGGATTCATTAAAAGCGATCGGTAATCTATCACGAGACATCTGAACTTTAAAAGACCGTGGAGTAATATGCGCTTCCTAAAATAGTGCGGGCGAGACACGGAGGTGTGGGAGAGAGTTCTTCTCTTGCAGGCAAACTGGGCCACTCGTGCATTGTATCCACCACCACCTCCGCATCTCTCTATCGGAGGTTTTGGGTGCTCTGACGTGTGGTCGAACGGGGAGAGTTACCGATTTTACCGGCTTGTAAATCCCGACTCTCTCTCTCGCGCGTGCGATAGCCGCAAGTTCACGTGTTACATATGTAACAGAGAAGCCCCGCGCGGATGTATATTTCACTTATGGTTCGACGTAAAACTTCGGCTGGCGCATACCTCTATGTTCCTCTTTTTACTGCTCCATGACTCCGTTCCGGACCTACATCAGTCGCGCGTCCGCGCGCGCAGTAGTATCGGTCCGTGTATGAGCGAACGTAACGCCGGCAGAAACAACGGGAACGGTCATTGCTCGTTACTTTTATTCGGCCGAGCGAGCATACTCTTCGCTAACTCCGCTCGTGCATTTATGGCGCAACCTTCCCGTATACTAGTTGTCGGAAAACGTCGACCCGCGCCTTACAATACTAATTGGCGATACTGCGGTGCCGTAACGCGTTCGACCGAACGTTTGTCTTGGAAAGAACTTCTTTCCACGCGATATAAAAATTTATGGAAATGGTCTAAAAAGTCGGCAATTTTTTGCATGTGTTGCAGACTCAGTAGCAAGTTTAATTAGAGTTTTGTCTGAATTTTGTTACACACGCAGATATGTTTTTAAATAAAAATAATAATAATTACAGCAGTAGAGTTTTTTCGCAAGTGAATGTTCAGGTCGAATATTCTTGCTATATCAGAGTGAGTTTTTTCTTATTTAAAAAAAAATAATGATATTTATTTATTTTATATTTTTATCTCTTCGTGGATGTATACTATCTTCCATCATAAATATTCCTTTCGCTCATTATAATTCTCATTCGGTTTACGCTCGGCTGTAAAAAAAAATCGATACGTTTTTACGAGATCTCGTCGATTTTAGGCCGCGTGATTCGGTCGTAAAGCGTACTTTTACGTACGCAGCAGCAGCGCTGCATTGCGCGCGGAGTGTTGCAAGTCACCCCTTCGAGGAAATCGAAGACAAGAGGCATATCGTCGCGCCACCCTTTTTCCCAAAGTGTCTGTGTGTGCTCAAGCATATTGCCGGCGTGCATAAAGTATATTTAGGAGAGAGTTACACAGGCGACGCACACGCGACAACGACGCGCTAGAATATAATGCGATCGACGCCCGAGAACGACCGTCGTATTGCGAAACAGAAGCGATAGACAAAAATATTATTGCGACGAAGGGAGGGATTGAAAAGCGGCGATTGCTGTTTTTCGAGCACCCTCTAACTGTTGTCGAACCGCTCGCGACAATCGGCGTTCATCACAAAACTACGTGAGTCAAACAGCCCACGATATCGGGGTCCAGCGCGAACTTTTTTTTTGCGGTCGCGAGTGCTCGAATAGTTTTCTCGTCTTTTCCTCTCCCTCTGTGATGCTTTCTGAAAGTAAACGTGGGGACGCGAAGAAATCGATTTTGCGGTGGATTGAAGCGATTGGAAGTCGCGGTTTGACTTCGATTTTGTAACGTCTTTGCGGTTTGAAAGCCTTGCGGATATTAGATGAAAAATTATTTCCGTACATATTCCGCTGAAATAGATTTTCCAGAAAAATGGAAGACTCGTTGCAAAATCTAATTTAAAGCATTGTTGAGCAGAGTGCAAATCCGTTGAAGTTGCGATTTTAAAGTAAAATATTTTTTTTCTGAGATGTCGATAAACGGAGAGAAGATATTAGTGTCGAAACTAGAATGTAATATGTTTACTATTTGTTTTTTTTTTTTTTGTTTTACGATAGAAAGAACCTATATATTCGCGCAAAAAACCGATAAGAGTTGATGCTTGTGTTATGTTAGAACAAGGTGGTCATTAAAGTGAATCGTAAATCCGTGCATCACGCAACACAACGACCGCGTTATTTTTTACTCGAAACAAATTGATATTTACAATATTTCTCTCGTGAGAAGAAACCACAGTCTCAGATGTGCGATTATTTCTGACAAGAAAATATAATAGTAGTTCTCTCTCTAGCTGGATAAAAATGCATAATAAACAAAAGTTCACGGTGTGGGAAATTAATAATTAATGTCTGTCGAGTCGCGTGTATGTGATTTAGAATCTGCGTAAATCTAGTCTAGGCTTTACGACCACATCGCATTACGTTAAAAAAAAGTGGCGATGCATAAGAACTCTGGCGTCCTTTCAAGCTATACCGCGTCCAAGATTACTGCCGATCTTATTGTCGAATAAAGGTTACAGTCTCTGGTCAAGGAAAGGTTAACGTCGTCGTCGGTGGGTCGTTTACTTGGCGAGAGACCGCCACAATGGCGTTTAAGGCAATTTACCAGAACGAACTTTAAGGTACAAAGCGAACAATGCTTTTGAGAGATACGACGGGAGAGTGCGGGAAATGTTGCCTTCCGCTGGCGCGCGACGATCAAGTGCGCTTTGTGCGCACTCAAAACTCTTTTTTTTTTTTTTTTATCTACTTCCTTCCTCTTTAGTTTGTTTTTTTTTTGTTTTTGATTTTTTCCGTACAAAGAGTCTGCTAATTAGAGAGGCATTTGTCATTATATATTATTATCAAACCAATCAACGGAGAAGATCGACAAAGAAGAGGAGAGTCTATCATCGAAGAGAGTCGATAGTCTGTTTTTTCTTTCTCCGAGCAATTACAACGTTGCGGATAACTTGTGGAAATTAATGGAAACTCTCGATAAAACGTTCGCGCGGAACGTAACATCACGAAGACACAACGCGAGAAACGTGGTAATCGACGAGAAACATTCCGATACACATATCCACCCGCGTGCGAGGATTTCAATTTCCAGAAACCGAAGAAATAATAAACCGCGATAACGATTGAAACGAAGGGAATCTTCCTCCGCGAATTTCGCTGTCCCTTGCAAACGAGAGGGTACGCGCTTATACATCGAGGAGCTCCCGACTATGCGTCCCATGCGGACGTTTATGGAAATATAATTCGTTGCCGCCGTATCCTTTATTTATAAGTTGCAGCACCGGCAAAGGAAGTGATCCACGCTCCCGGGACGAGAGAGAAGCGGAATACCGCCGTGTGTGCGCGGCTCGACATACCGAACTAGCAAGACTTGCTAGCTGCTCCGGCAAAGGCGCGCCTTACCTACCTACCCTACGAAACACTCATCCCGCGCCAGTCAGCTGCATTTCCCAGTTGGCTGGCTGGTACGTTGCGGAATACATATGCAGCGTAGCGCGCACGCGAGGGCGTATACACACGGGGGGCTCATGCTTCAGAAACATGACACACCGCGCCGCGGTTCATATTCTTATATATATATATGGGGGAACGCGCGAAATATACAAGTCGCCGTTTTCATCTGCGAGTATATAACCGGTGCGCGAGCGCGAGAAAGCCAATTAACTACGTGTTCGCGCTGACTCTTACGAATTGTTGCTGGTTTTCAGGCTGCAGTGGCCGCGCGGTTCTTCTTTTGTTGTTCTTTCGCGCGACGTGCAGCTCTCTTCCACGGCGAGGAAAAACCACGGAACAATGAGAGAAAAAGAGAGAGAAAGAAAGAAAGAGGGACAGAGAGCAGGGCGCGCGGGAGCGCAAAAATCAATGTACAATCGGTTTCTCTCTTACGAGCGCCGTGTATACGCAACCGCAAATTAGATCTTCTCGGCACAAGGAAGGAGGTAGCAAATTCTGTGTATTCAGCGATTACGCGAGAACGCGCCCGTATGCGGTTTCAGGAGATGCGCCGGGATTGCGCGTTGCGCTCCCGGCGCGCGCGTACCAGCAGCCGCGGTTCACGCGTCTCAGCTCTAAGCCGAAATCCTTCATTCCTCCCCATTTCGCGAATCCCGCTTGCTGCCAATAAGAGAAAGGAGTGTGTATGTGGAAGACGCGCGATGCCGAGATAAACTTTGCTTAAACGATCGATTACGCCTACTGTATTCGATCGAATATTGTTTATTTTTCAGCCACAATCGCGTGTATTTTTAAAAAAATTATGCAAATAATGTCGCGCGAGCAAACTTAGTTCAAGGTATTTAGAGCTCGATTATTGTTTTCGTGAAAGTGCGTCGCATATGCGAACGGTTTTGTTCCCTCGGTTTCGGACAGCGAGATCCATTTGGATATCAATCAAATAGGCGGTAAGATTAATAGCATTCACGTGGGGCACTCGGGGCAGCGTAATTTGCAATTAATATCATTCAATATCAATATCATTCCGAAATTAACTGTAAGTTGAACGATGAAAAGACATGCGGGACGGGTGGATAGATAATTTGCAATTAATATCGCATAGGCCTGCGGGTAATAATTACTCTACTCGTATTTTAGCTCCGCGCTGTGTGTATGCAGGTCCGGCCGCGTCAATATGATCGAACCGCGGCGCGGGAACCACTTCGCGCTTTGCCGGCGTCCCGTTAGATTTTGCTTCGCTCGCGCTGTTACCGTTTGCGCGCGCGAAGCGGCCATCAAGTGCCGCCAGGGTACAATGCGCGCTCGTCGCGTTATTTACTCCCGGTTATTTGCGACTCGTCGTTCTCGCGGCTAGTGTGGCGCGCTTCCTCGTTTTCGGTTCGTTCTTTCTCAACGGTACTCGACCGTCCCCCCTGTTCGACCGTCTGTTTTCCGCGTGCATGTACACACACACGCGCGCGCGGGGAAAAAGAGAAGCCAGCGGGACGGAAATTTATCACCCGCGAACAGCAGGTTATCACCTCCAAAGCGGATTTTTCGGAGCAGTTACGGAGCAGAAAAGAGAGTGCACGGAACACCACCTCGGTGGTTTTCGCGTTAATGGCGGCAACCTGCGGCCGGCGAATGGGAGTGAAATTGCGCGCGGGACCACGAAGAAGAAGTGGCCGAGAGAGAAAAGAATCCATGAAGAGAGGACGGCGCGGTCAAAAAGAACGGGTGAGAGCGGGGGGGAAAAAGCTGACGGAGAACAAAAGGGTATAGTATACGAGCATGGATGCCCCACGTACGCATCCTACAAACACGGGTGCTGTTATAATAGTCGCACCGTTGGAGTAGAACGAGGAGAAGAAAGCGCCGGCGAACGAGGGGAGAAAAGCGAGAGCGCGTTTTCGTAAGTAAGGCACTCATTTGAAGAACGAAGCCGCGGCGAGATGAGGTCCCGCTTAGCTCGTCGTAACCGTCTAATTATCTGGCAGATACTCTTTCTGACCCACACTCAACAACCCTCTCAGTAAACTTTTTAATTACTCGCCCGCCCTCTCCGACCCCCTTTCCCTCCATCTGGGACGCGTCATTCTGCTCCCTGCGTCGCGTCGCCCTCCGTCGGCATACCGTCTCTAATCTACGATGAATATTTACTTGCGCTACTAAATTAGTCAGTGACGTGCCTTCTCTCCCTTCTCCCGTCTGCCTGCCGCTTTATTACGAAAGGAACCTGTATACCTTTAAGCGAGGGGCCTGCAGCTTCAATTTCAATTTCGACATTCCTAGAACTTGCGCGCCAATGTCGCGCTATTTTCGGCTTCCTCCGGGAAATAATTGTTGCCGGGCTGTGCTACTTCAACTTGTCCGAAAAGCCCGGCGAGCGCACACACGCGGAACGCATATACATCGGAATATTTCTACCGTCTGAAACAACTTCGTTAATATCCTTCCTAATTGGACTTTCTCAAATATTTTGCATCACTCTCGATTGCTGTGCGTCAACTGCGTATATCAATAATGTGTGTGTGTGTGTGCATGTGTGAGAAAGAGAGAGAGCGGAGAGAGAGATTGTGATTATACAGATACTATTAAATGAAAATTAATACACACAATTCGTTATTAACCGTTATTTCAACATTTGCGAAATAATAAACGTTAATATCGCGAGCAGACGCTTTCGTGGTATTTTCGCAAACGGTCTTCGTGAGTTCTAACGCACGCGTGGCACGCAATCCACACCGCGGGTTTTCGCTTCATTCTCTTCATTTCGTATTCCAGCGATATTATAGATATCGCCGAAAAGCACCCGACCGACGGTAAGCAGCCGTAGTAACAGCTCTTTGTGCGGGAAATACCATTACGGCTCGAACCCGGGACCCCGACCCCTGCATCTCTCCTTCCACCTCCGATCCGTTCTTCCTTCGTCGTCGCTCCGTTTTCCTCGCCACCTTCGGTCTCCGTAGGCGAACACGCGGGTTATATTACAGCCCATAGTGGTAACCCTAGCCGGCATGCACTTAGAGACCCGCTCGTCGTTGTCGTTCCCGCCCTTCTCTCCCGGCTCCTTCGTGCACCCTCGCAGTCATCCCTTTAGGAAAGTATTTCTGACGGTGTTACTTCTTGGCGAGCGCGAAAGACCCTCTACGCGGTTCCCTTCTCGCGTCGTAGGGATAAGTGGATCTCGCTCGTAAACGTTGCCGGTGCGAGGATGCCGGCGCATGAGACTATTCGATTTGATTATTGGCGTAAAAGAGAAAAGTTCTAATGCGTTGCCGCGTTGTCAGAGATGATATTTCCGAGCTAAGCGCATTGTCCCCGATATCGCATTATTTACGAAATGGAGAACGACACAACCGAACGTGTCGAGCAAAAAAATGACCTGAACGACCGTAACGATTTGAAAAGCGATAGAATAAAATGATATGACATTTTGATAAATATTTTTGTAAAGATATTTGCAACATACTGGCGATATATTTTATATCTATGTATTTTTACGACACATACTGTCTAGACGTTATCGGAATCGTTTGCGAGATCTCACGGAAATCACGGAGCGAAGAACGCGGTAAAAAGTAGAAGATCGGCTGCGTGAATCGCCACAAAGACGCGCCGCGCGTATTCCTGGCGTTGCCCCGATATCTCGAGTCATACCTTTTCGAATTCTCGAGTGCACGAGAAGAATTCAGCGGCAGAAGTGGTTCGTCGAGGAGCAAGGAGATAAGAGACGCGGGACGGGGGGGGGAAGGGGGCATTCCCGGCGCCCGAGGGATATTCCAGACAAGGCCTTCGCTCGAGAGAGACACCGGTAAATTGGATTACGGTCTTCTCTCTGTTTCTATCCCTCCCCTCCTCGTTCTCGAGATCGTCCCCTCTCCCTCGTTTACTTCTACCGTAAAATTAATATCCGAAGATGAAAGAAGTGACGCGCTCTGTGGATATCTGGAGCGAACGCCGATCTACCCTTCTTCTTCTTCCTCTTCTCGCATCGCTTCCGACCGTCATCTACCCTATCCCCGGCCGTTGACATAATATGAAATAATCCTCCGAATTTGACAGTCCGGCTAACATCGCCTGGCGTTGAAGTTAATCCGAAAATCGCTGCTCTTAACGCGGGATGGAAGAGACACTACAGAAGAGATATTCTCCGTAGTGTGTCTATAAGAAGCGAAAACACACGCAGCGAAACGTGAAGTTAAGAAAACGAAGTTAACGACCAATTCGCGTGGACCAATAAGCAATTACGACACGCACGCGCGGCAAAGAAAAACACGACTTCGGATAACTCTGGGATTTATCTCGCAGCGGAAACTTTCCGTCGCATATTCGAGCGTTATCGTTAGATCGTAAATTGTGTAATTTGCCAGTTCGAGCTCGCCGCGTCGAACCTCGCGGATATTTATCGCGGTTATCGATTCGAGTTATTGATGCTGTTTTTTGCCTCGTTCATTCGTTTTCTTTTTTTTTTTTGTTTTGCGTATGTGATCCGCAAACATTGGCGATGGCATCTGCGCGCGGAGAAAATCAACTCCCGTCGAATTTTCTCTCCGACGCGCGACGATCCCGCGCTTGTTCGTCGCTGTCGGAGAACGCGTCAGACAAACTTGCGCGTGCTATGTGCGGGGAATAATATTGCGCACACACGTTGCCGCAAGCCGCAACTATTCCTCAAACGTGGAGTTAATTAGGTCGCGATGAATAAACGATGCCGCTTAGTTTATTCCAAAGTCCCGATTAACATCGCGCGCGCGTGGCCGAATCGTTGATTTAAAATTCACTGGCGAATTTCTGTCACGACGATTCGGCGTCCAAAATATACCGGCGTACAACATAAAGCACGAAACGTAATAGAATATTTATTCAACGGTTCGAAGCACGAAAATGTTTTTACCGGCAATATAACCGAACTGGAGAAACAAGATGCACGCGCTTAAATTCTGTAATCTGAACCGGGTCACGAAATATAATAACCGCTACCGAGCACGCTCTGCTCTCGTGAACCACCGTTTCTTCAGTATAATATAATACAATCAGTGACAGCTTTTTATAAGAGAATTGTACGTTTACTGCAATATCACGCCGCAGTGAACTTGGCTGTTTTGTTGCAAAATGAAAAGATTGCCGAGTGTCTGAGAAATTTCAATTTTTAATGACAATCGACAAAACGCGTATCATCGAACCGCGACAGTTTACAGCGTTTCACAAAGCGGGAGTTTTCTCCTTCTCAGAGGAGATTATCGAAAGAGGGTGAGACACGCGCGCGTGTCTACGTGTATGTACACAGAAAACTCGCCATCTTTCGGATGGCGTACCTTTCAAATAAACTTCTATTTGCCGAGCATCGTTCTGGAGAATTGGGGATTATTGGATTCTCGTTAGAGTGGCTAGCGCGCGTCTCACCGAAATCCAGGAGCGGCTTTTCACGGCGTTACGAGAGGGTCTCGGAATCACAGAGGAGAAAGGGCGGTGGTTTATTGGTGGGTGGCGGTTGTGAAGAGGGGTAACTTCGTAAAAAGCGTCCTATCCACCGGAATCACCCGCTCTCCTCTCTCGTGCTGGGCGACGGAAGAGAAGAGGGAGGAGGAGGACGAGGAGGAGAGAAGGGTGCATGATCCTGGGCTGCTGTTATCGATCGACCGCCGTCGGCGCGATAATGGCCAGAATAATTACCAGAATAATTAGGACGCGGCGATGAGAGGCATTGAAGATCGTTGGAGCGCGCGAGATCGCCATAGCTGAGGCCCGACAATTCCTAATGCAAACGCCGCCGACTGCGTAATTCGTCGTCGGTGCCGACGTTCTCACCTTTTAGCACGCGGAATCTCTATATATCGAAAACTCTCGACAAGGGGAGAGGAAAGAGGGGATGTCACACGGGGGGCACTTCTAATCCGCAGAGCGTTGATTATACCCGATCGTATTCGAGTTCGACGCCGTCCTCCGGGATAATTAGGGCGCGAGAAGCACCAGTTCGAGAAGCACCAGTTTGCGAGATTAACTCGGCGAGAGCGGTTCGCTTTAGCGGTTCTCGAAACGAACGCCCATTTTCTCCTTTGTACAACGGTAAAACGCTTTTCTCTCTGTGCGTGTCCTCTGAAAGACAGCAAAATCGACGAAGTAATTTTCTTGTTTCGCGATGTTCAAATTTCACTGTTATTTTCACTTTATTTATTTAATTCTTTAATTTTAAAAACAAAATGTTTTACGTATACGGGACTTTTAGTCGACGTTAAACGTAGACAGACGACAAGCTCGCGTTTTAAAAGTTCTCAGAGATTTTCATGTCGCGAAAATTAAAGAAACGCTCGTGCCAATGCCTTCCTCAGCAATATGTGGCGTCAATAACGCGCGGAGAAGGCGCGCGCGCGCGCGCACGATATAAAGTGCCTCGTTCTCGAACGCATTTCCAATTCAAGTATCGCGCGTTCCTTTCACGATCGCATCTAACTTCTGCGATTCGCTCCGTCTTCTTTCCTCGTCTAGGGGCGCGCTATTATATTCATAACGCGCGAGAGCTCGCACACGATCGAGGCGCGCACCACCGCGTCTTCGGCTTTGCGAACTTTCGAACGAATTAATCACCTCACGCGCCTCGTCGTCGTCGTCGTCGTCGTCGAATTTGCGCGACGAATTTAGGACGCCGGAGTGAACGGAACGACGAGGAGATGCGCGCCGCGAGAACGACGAGGGGGAGAGAAATGGGATAGCGGGAACACACGCCAAGTCGCCTCCTCGTAGTCCATAAATGGCGCAGTGATCCGAGAATGCATTAACAAGTTCGGCGTTATCAATTCCCGCATAATACCGCGCGCGCGCGAGCGCGAGAAGCGTCGTTCGCCAACTTTGCCAGCCGTTCGCGCGCATACGAATAGTTCCAACCTCGGACGTGCCTCGCGAATATACATACATGTATATATACACACACGACATGATGCACATATGTGCGTTTCCACGCGAGTTTCTCCCACCGAGATATATCTGCGAATACACGCGCAGTTGGACGTTTAAGCGAAAATGCGCGCACGTATTTAACTGGCACAGCCACTTTGGCACAATCGAATAAAACACGAAAATCTAGCGTTAATTTGTTGCTCTGTTCTTGGAGTTTGTTGCTTGCTTTCTTCGAGAAACACGAAAAAAAATCAAATATGAAAAGCACAATTTTACTGAAGTATTTTCAGAGTTTACTCGAGATACACCAGGTAGAAATTTCAGTAGTTATTGCAGAATTGTGTTCGATTGCGCTGAAGTGGCTTGCTGCGCCACGAGCTTGACACGTAATATAGTACATACGCGGTGTGCGCACGAAGGAGAGATGCTGCCCTTTAATAAACGGGGCCACAAGCGTGAAAGTAGCGATTACGCGTGTGTATGTCACGCGGATGGCATATATACGAGACACATCGTCGTGCCACGTACATACACACACACACAGTTTATACACATTTAACACAGATAGACGCGATCTCTCGTTGCACCGGCCTATTTAGTCGGCAGGCGCGCATTCGCGCCGAAACTACGTACGTGACACATAATTCAACTAACTCCATAACCAAGTCCGAAGTTATACCGGTGCGCCCGACCTTTCCCCTCTTTGGCTCGTCCCTCCCGACTTCTGTGTGTAATACACATCGCTACCAATAGCACGGCGTGTGCGGTTTCTCTCCGCTCGCAACTCGCGCGCCGTGCGCCCGAAGGACGACGTGCGGAAAGTTTTCCTTCGAGTCATCGGGCGAGACATCGAGGACGGGCTATTAGCTCCGGGATAGATTAAGCGACTCGAGGTAATCCCGGTTATTACGTAAAAGGTGCTGACGAAGCTTAAAGTCCTTGATGCAGCAGTGGTCGGAAGCACCCTGCCGCTCCGTAAGAGTATCGCCGCACGCGGACAACGTAGAATCGTGAGAACAAATCACTGCAATCCCCCTCACGTATATTATAAGATAATAACGAGCGCGGATTTAATAAATCAAACACTCGGTTAAATGTTGTAAATAAATTTTCTCTGAATGATTATAGCATCTTAGAAAAAATATTGTTGTCTTATAAGATTTTTGAGGTGATACTTCGCGCTACTTTGCTAAATACAAAATTGTACGCAAACACGCTTGAAGAACTCGATTTGAGGATTACGAGAGATATACCGAGCAATTTCAGGAAACGGATTATGAAACGGTACAGGTAATGCAACGCGCTTTAAGCTCTTCGCAAATAATGAATATATATATACACACACATAAACATATATATTATACACGATATCGTCGGTAGCGGCGCCAGCAATACAGGCGGGCGTCTCGCCCGCGGCGACGACTCTCGCGAATCGGTCCGCCTGATATTCGCTGACGAAACGAATTGCTCTACGTTCGTCTCTTTAACCAGTTTCTCGCAGTCCCGTCACGACCGAAATCGAGTCACGAGTGTAGCGGAGTACACGGCTCTCGATTTAAGGAGCGTCGCGCTGTAAACGCGGCCGACTGCAAGATTTCTAGCGTGACAAGTCGTAGTCTCTCGTTGCGGAAAAATCTCGTAAGTACGGCTCTCTCTCTCTCTCGCGTTCCTCTTTATTGCTAAAAGCGTGCTGCATTCGAAAAGAGACCGACGTTGTTTATGCGATATTTATACTGAATTTTACTTTATTTGTATCGTTCATTTTATTATTTCTGTTATCGTTGGAAAGCATGGCAGAGTTAAAACGTGTATATTCGTAATTAATAAATACAAAACTTGTATGTTTGTGTGTGTGCGTGTGTGTGTAAAACGGAATTACAAAATATTAGGATTATCGGATTTAATAAAGTAGATGATTGCAATCGCTTTGACAGACCGGAGACGGAACCACCGTATCATTGTCGATAAAGGCAACCGATTGCAGGATGTATGTGCAGTAAATCCTTCCGAGCGGCTGCGACGACGACGACGGGAAATCTTCTCCGCTCACGAGATAAAAGCTCCTCTCGTGAAGCCCCGGCCCAGTCGATTTATGCGCGGATATATTCGAATGAGCACAAACACAGTCTAGCAATAACTTCGGACGTAAAATTGATATCCGCCATCAATCCGGGACGCGAGCGCGACAGACGGAGGAAGATAAAACGGGAAAGTTTCATGAAGCAGCGCGTTTATCGTGCGGCGGCCGTTTTCGTTTGTCCGTGTCGCAGTCGATGAGAAAGCCAAAGCCTATTCGCGAAAGTCCAAGGCGGCAGTCTGTGTTAAATCGTCAAAATCGCCTTTCCGCATAAGTTGACGCGCCGTTATATATTTTCTCGTCTTCCGCTCGATCTCCTTTCCTCCCGACTTCTCGCGAAAAGGAAGAGAAACGAGCGCGATTCGAAGTCGAAACTTTTCATTGAGAAGAACGGCAAACGAGGCGGGCGTGGGTGTGTAAGCCGGAGACAATCGCACGAAAAGAAACTGTCGATTTCTTGTTCTTCGTAGTTTTCCGAGTATACGCGAGGAAGCAGCATCTTTTCTGGAATTGCGAATCGCTCGTTGCACATAATCCCGCGATAATGGCTTTCGATAGTTACGATTGCTCCGATAATTGCGACTGGCGCCGCTCTTTTTTATTTTTTTATTTTTTTGCAGAAAGTTCAAAGTATACTAAAGACAAAACGGAAGCGTTTCGCGAATCTTTGTACAAAAATATACTATGTCGCGCGTTCTCGCCGAGCAGAAACTTCGTGATCTGAGTTTTGTATTAATTAACGCAAAGCTCGAATCGATGCCTTACTCGGGGCTCAAACGTATACACGTATTTTCGTTTTCTCGAAACACGTCAGTCACGTTCATTTGTTCTTTAGTGCTCATGCGGAGAATTCGCACACCAGATCAATAAAAAAACACCTCTCCATTTATTCTAATCGTAAAGGCGCGCAATAAAAATCGACAATAGAAATCAGTAATGTTGCCGCATCGGTAACCGAACACATTCAGTTAAAACGCTTTGTTCCGAGCGACATTGAATTTCGTGGCCCAATTTCACGGTACGTTTCTCGTCAAAAAAATAGCGAGCCGACGCGAGACGAGAGGCGACGCGGCGCATCCGTCGCCGAAGTAATGCCTGCGCACCGGTCCGGTGTGTGAATTCGGTGATGAATCCCCTTGAAATTCTCAAGTTGTATAACCATCGCAATTTCGCCGCGCGTGACGTAATTTTGAATGGAGATTATTCAAATGCGAGCGTGTGGCCCGTGTAAATGTGTGTGCGTGTGTGTGTGGGCGCGCAAGCGCGCGCTGATTCGCATCGAAGTTCGCCGTGGTTCCTATACGCCGCGTGTCTGCGGGTAGTCGGGTAGCAAGTAGGTATGTTTGGTGGCGAGCTTTGTGTCAGTCTGCTAGACTACCTGTCAAACTAGACCGGCGCTATAGTGGATTATAACGCGGCGGCAGTAATGTGGAATTCCAGCCGTGGCAGAAGTAAGAAGGACAGGCCGTGGTGAGAGAGAAGCGTGCATTTTGGAGAATGCAAAACGGAACGAGATGAGGAAGACAGATTTAAAAGGCAGAAAGAGAAACGAGAACTCGTATCTGACAGTAGAAATGATCATAAGAATGATGATTATGATTACAAGGCGATTAGAGAACAGAACGATTTAACATTTAGAAGAGAGGATTCTGTGATACATATAATATACATAAATTGAGTACATTTTTTGTAAATTCTATAAAAGATCAGAATACGAATCGACGCGTTCACGACGCGACGGAGAAATTGATGGCGGATCGTAAAAAGTGAAGTACGGCATCGCAATTAAAACGATCTTCGCCCATTCAGGAAATGGAAACTTAAGCGGTAAACTTGGGCTCTAAAACGGAAACTTAGCGTTCTAAGTAGCTTCTCGCGCGGACAGGCGACGTCAAAGCGCGAGGAAGCGTGATGTTCACTTCGCGACTGCCGGATGCTTTTACGACTCTTTGACACTTGAGCGTCGTATAACGACGCCGTATTACAGAGTAGAGAGATAAAGACTCTGTTTTGTAAGAAAGATGCCGAGCGGTTCGGAAAACACCGGTAAACTATTCGCGTGCGTTCCGAACAGAAATCTGCTCTCTGTTGTTTTCGAAAAGATACGCACTCCGAAACTGTTTCTTTTCGGAATCGAATTGTTCCGACTTCACACTAATAGAACAAGCGCGCTGCGTCCACATGGCAGCAGGAAACCAAACAGTCGTCGCCATCGAGTCCATTTTATTCAGTGGGATTCGGATGGAGGGCGACGCCGACGACCCAACCTCTCGCCAACGAACCAATCGTAAAAACTTTTCCAATAGGGTTCTTTAACCAAAGTACGCGAAGGATGAGAGACTCGGGGGCGCCCAGAATCGAGGAGATGCCGGACGCGCAGGGTCTCCTTCTGCGAGCTTTGTCAGTATATCTCGTAAAATCCGAGGCTTTGCTTCCTCTCCTCCTGTGATTCAAAGATTTCATCGGCACTCTCACATCTTCGAGCAGCTTCGAGGACTCACCCGAACTTTAAGTGATTCTCCCCACGTTGTGTTCCCCTTCGTGTATTTTCCGGCGTTCATTACACCGCAATATGATAAGCCACGATCTCGGATTTATAGTACAATTCAGTATGTCTGTGAGGATATATGTGTGCGTGTGTGTGTTGTGCACTTAGTTTTACCAAAAAGAGAACGTTTTAATTAAAAAGAAATTGAGATTCCATTCGCAAGTGTTAAAAAACCGATTTTAAAATGTTGAGAAAATGTTGCAGCTTGAGATAAATATGTGGAAAAGTAGAATTTTTTCAAATTACATTAGAAAAATTCTAAAAGTAAAGTGCCGACTTCGCGAAGATTTTTCGGAATATTCGGTTCTATTTTAGTATTACAACACACTTTTATACATAATTCGTAATATTAATTTTAATGTGAGAGTCGATGAAATACGATATTTTAGTGTGTTAAATATTATATTATTTAACATAATCCCGTGTGTCAAACTGAAATTGCTTTAGAATTTCATGAATGTGTAAATTCATTACGTTATTACGATATAATTGCGCGAATTTATTTACGAATTTGCAATTAGAACTTCGATAAAGTATGCGTATTGAAAGTGCGCAGCTTGGAAATCTACATTAAACGGGGTCTTATGAAAGGATATAAGCGAGACGAGAAATTAGCACGACCTTGCTCGCGAATAAATATCACCACTACGTCGCGCAATATATGGTAGCTTAAGTAGAACTTAATTAGAGACTTCGAAATAAGGAGAGATGGGAGGTGTAAGGAGGAAGCGAAGAAGTACTTTTTCTCCGAGTAAAGGAGGACACGGTTCTCGCGTCGCAACAAAATGCAACCGAGAGCGCGCGGCGTATCGTGGTTTAATTGGGGCGGAATTAATGTTCGCGCGGCTAAATGTAAATGGAAGACAGAGAACGAAATCGCCTTTAATTTACTTCGCTGACGCAACCGTGAAAATAGATGCGCCATCATTGTCTAACGATATATCTTTGGGACACTTGCTCCTTAGCTTTGCCATCCAACGTGAATCGCGCTCCGTCGTTACAGTCACCTTTGATTTTATTTTTAAAAGAAAAGACCATGTATATGTATTACGAGAGTCAATTGGTGTCGCGAGCTAATGATGCAGAGCGATAAAGTGTCTCTTTTTTGTTTTTACTTTTCAATGAAAAAAAAAAAGAACATTCCTCGTCTCCGACTCGCGATAAATTTAATCAAGCGCAGTGTTACGGAGCAAGCGCTGCCAATTTACTCTTGCGATTAATCCATTTCCATATTTCTTCGCGCCAAGAAAAACCAGGGGAGCGAAATCTTATATCGCGCGGAATTTATTTCACCAGCGATCTATATAACACTTCCTCTCCCCCACGTCGGGATGATTTAAATAATAATCCTATTCGATCCAGCGTCGACGGTCGTCGCGCTTCGCAAGTTTACGTTTCGCCTCCGTGCCTCCTCGCGCCGCCGGGACAAAGCAAATTTGCGAGATTGCGTTTCCATGAACCCGTAGGATGAGGCGCCAGAATGTACGAGAAGAGAAATAGAAACGGGATTAGAACAAGGCAGTGCGGTGCGTAACATTAATGACTTCCGACGAGTGATTCTTAACCCATTTCGCGTCTCCATGCAAAAATTCGCGTTGACGCGACGACGATTTGATATGAATACAATGATTCGCATTCAAGGAATATGAATATCTTTTTAGTGCATTTGTAATACAGAATAAATGCAAATGTCGATTTGCACACAGAAAAAAAAATCTTTAAAATATTAGGAAAATCTGTATGTCGAGAGGAATATCGCACAACTAAAACGACGGTCACCGTCTGATAATATTATGATATACTCTGTAGTTAATACCGAAAGATGAAGAATATAAAGCGGAGAGAGAGAAAGAGAGAAGAAAAGAGACAATGAATGAGAGTGAGAAGAGCGTTAGAACGGAAGAACAGATCGAGCGGAGGATGGTGACGGTGAGGCGACAAGTTCCATTCGCGAGCCACGGAGGGACGGATGGGCCGAAGTTTTAAATGACTTTGGTATTAAAACTTTGATGGCATTTGTCAGTTTCCCGAGGCTTCGAGAATTGTTTCGTAACTTTTAAGCCATTTTAAAGCGCCATTATTGACTCATCGTTTCCTCGCACGGTCGTATCCTCCGTTCCAAGTATACCGAGGGCTCGCTTTCTCAGAGCACCTGCGATTCGCGCCAAGATTATACATAATATTCTTGCGATGTTGAAGCACGCGCGAGATGTCACTCGGAAAAATCCTGCGGAATACTCGCACAAAAAGGTTTACCTCACGACAGTTTCGCAAAGTCTGCTGTTTGTATTCCGCGTTAATTACGTTACGAGCAGGTCTGGTTTACAAATTTTTATTCCTCGCTGTGTAAATTCTTACTACATGCTTCCGGAAATGTAATAAAGTAACGGCTTTTAAAGACATGCGGCGCGCGTTACAGTGCCGCGGTTGCTTTGCGCGCGTGTCCGCCGAGCGTCCTCCCGCGCGCAATCACTATAGCGGTATTCATTATGGAAGTACTCGGCGAATTGCTCGGTGCAGCTGAATTTCATCAAAAACAGCACTCGGCGGTATCCCCGTTCTGACTTCAACTGTATTTTAACATGGTTTCCGCGGCAACATGCTTTCCTATCTTCACTCTCTGCTCTACTAAAAATGAATTTCGCGACTGTGCTACCATAAATTTTATTTATCTTCGCTCAAACCTACTTATGTGCGCGCTTAGTAAGAAATCTTTTAAATCGTTTTATCTCAGACCGTAATGCCGAAGAATTTTCTTTCAATTTCTTTTGACACAGAGAAAAATGTTAAAAGTAGATCTACTATGTAAAACAATTTTTTTTCAACAATTTCTTTTTCGTATTACTTAAAACTTGAGAAGTTGCGTTTCTCTTATACAATTTCAAAGCATTTTATAAATTATTTTAAACGTTTCTCATTCCGAGTTGATTTAAACTTCGACTTAACTTTATATATATATTTTTTTTCTATATAAATCGCGCGCTGAATGCGAATAAGAAAGCGGACAACAAAAGAGTTGCTTTTAAAAAGTCTTTACGCGCGACACTCCTCGACTTGACTGTTCGTCTCGATTGTGCGTTTCCCTCGCACGGAAGTGTCCGCGACTGTTCGAGGTGGCAATTCTGCTAAGTAGTCTCCCCGTTTGAACGTCGGACGCGGAGTGGTGTTAGGAAGAACGTACTCGTGAGCTTTGAACGGCGACGAGGCAGGACATTAGCGGTAATTACCGGTTAACGTCAACCCGCGTCTATCCTGACATGGAATCTCCTTTTGAGATTGTCTTGGGAGACAGGTAGAAAGAACTCAGGTAGACGAGTCAGCGAAGAGTTCGAAAGAAGATCCGTTTAGCACATTAACCAAAAAAATTGTCTTTTGTTTATTTATAATTGTGCATGTACATGTCTCTCATATTTTTAATAGAGAGAAGATTATAATTTACACGTGTATGTTGTAATTTATGAAAGAGATTATGTATTATAATTTATGAAATTATTTTTAGACACTATTAGAATTTGATGTAAACGCAGAGAAAAATGATATTATTATTTTCCGACGCGTCCTAGCGATTAAAGGTTAAAGTCATTTTTTTCTCAGAAAGATCGATCCTTTTTCTTTACGAGCAGCTCCTTTACAACAGCCACATATTTTTCTTCTGCTCGAAAATCGCTTCAAAATTTTTGCGAGAAGGTGCTCAAGAGGACGTGAGAAATACGCGGGCCAGAACAAAATAAAGAAATATGGCAAAGTGGCGAGAGAAGAGAAGCGGAAGAAAGGAAATTCGCGGACAGAAAGAGAAAGAAGGAAGGGGCGGAGGATTAATCCGTAAGATTTACAGCGTGGCTGAGCCATTATCGCGTTTCGTCGAGTGGATAAGAGGAGTCTGCCCTCCGGCCTTTTAATTCCGGGCCGCGGCGCGCGTGTTTCGCGCCGGTTTCTTTTTCCCGACAGGTTTTTTTTTTTACGACGACGGCGCGCCGGCCGCAGCCTTAACCCCTTAACCGCCTTATCGTCCGCGGTTGCGTGTCATCTCCATCCGGTGCGTCTGACACTTAATTAGAACCGTTGTATTCGAAAACGTGCTCTCTCTCCTCGGCGCAACGCGTCCGCCGGGGACACGCGGAATCTCTCCCTGGAAACCGCACGGAAGTTTCGCTTCCCGCTGCTGCCGGCAATGAACTTTAGCGTACGACACGTAGCGCGCAATTAGGATGGGAAGTAAAGGGAGAGATTGTTTGATCCCACGCTTTCTTATCAATAATTTCTGAGATTGTATCGAATAATTAGATAAATAAACGTGCTTACGTTAAAACAGAGAAATAATCGCGGAACGAACAACAGGTCAATGAGATCGATAAAGTATCGGAGGTATATATCGGCAATATACGATTGTAAGCCTACAGAAATTATGATATCGCGCAAATTGGTATTGGAATTAGTTGTGCGCGAAAAGCTCGACGTTAATGCTCTTCGAGAGAGAGAGAGAGAGAGAGCAAAATCGTGTATATTTAAGCATCTTTTATTTATTAACATAATCGCACGGAGAGATACGCGCTTGCAGTCATGAAATTACAGCGTGCGTTTGCACATAGAAATGTCAGTCACGAGCGAATTAAACGGCTTAATACGTGGCTTAAGCGGATTTGGATCTGCAAAGGCGCGGCGCGCGCAAAATGTGATGCTTGCCGTGAGTTTACGCGTAAGCAAGCGTTTCCGTGAGTTCATAAATTGCCGCATTGATTCTCGTAAAGTACAGGTAAATTCGTAAACTATATAGCACACATACGAGCACACACACACACACAGATCGGAGTGATCGTAAATTTCGGGCTAAATTGTCACCATAGTATAATTGGTATCGTGTCGTTTTATTTCTTCGCGCGAGGCGCGATAATAAATTGCGAGGCAAGCCAACAACTTGCGAGAAGATAGCAGTTGTATAGGAAGAAGATATTAAATATATCAAAGAAGCAGAAGTACCCTCCCCTTTCCCTTCTCGACTACTTTTAAACAGCACCGCGTCCGCTTATCCATTCGCGGACTAGAATCTTATTTTAATTAATCCGGCGGAATAATTAATTGCTTTTTCAATTAAAAGTTCTGTAAAACTTGCCTCGAGAAAGACGTTTTTCGGTCGGAACGGCAATACGCGGGGAAGTAAGATTTTATTTCGCCAATAAAACGCTCCCGCTTATATTCGCGCAATTTTTGATGAAATATGAAATCGCAAAACACGATATAATTGACTGATTCCCGAGATTAATTCACTGTTCAATTATTTGAATTAAATATAGTGCTCGTTTGTCATAAACAGTTGAATTAGAGATTGTTTTGCCAATAAAGTTATGTCGTTATAATTCCAAGACGTCCAATAACTGGACGAGAAAGCGCACGATACACATGTTATCGAGAAGCTTTAATATTTATCTTGGAATTATTCTCACAGACAGTTGACTTTTGTAAATATAACTAAACTTACTCAGGACGAATTATTCTAGAAAAGAACATTAAAAATTTATGCAGAGAGAACGAAGAATAAATTACACGAAATCGACTGTCAATCCGTTTGTGTCGTGGCAATCTATTCGATCTGCATATCGTCAATCAACAGTGACAGTTTTATTGTTACGACACGTATATAAGTTTCCCGAGAGAATATCGAGTAATTCCCCGAAATAGTTAATGTAAAGTTTTGAAACAGTTTTGATGTAAACGACATAAGAGCTTTCAAAATCCTCTGAAATTATATTCAGGAACGTTAAAGTGCTCTTCTGCATTTTGTGAGCGACCGCCGGAGGTTCGAATGAAAATTAGTATTATATATCTGGAGCGTTCTACATTTTCGGCTTTTCCGGTTCTTTATTCTCGCTGATGCGTATCTCGCGCTGACTTCTCATTAGTGAAAGCGGTAAAAAAAATCCCATCATATCGGTTGAATGGATAACCCAGATTCTCGCCGGTCGACGAAGGGGTGAGAAAAGAACGGGTCGGGATACACACCCCGATCACGGTTGTTCGACGCAAATCCGGTCGGTGTATCTTTCGTGAATTAATCCGCCGCGAACGCACGGCGCAGGGTGAGTTGTGCTCTCGTAATCTGAATTCTAACCGAGTGGCCGACACATACACATACACACATACACGGACACGTATAAGCAAACTCACAAAGCGCCGCGAAGAACTTGAGCGCTGGAGATACGGATGGAAAATGTTACCACCAGGTAAAAAAGAAATCGTGAAGAGTGAGAAAGAGAGAGAGAGAGAGAGAGAGAGAGAGAGAAGAAGAAGAAGAAGAAAAAGAAGAAGAGCACAGGAGAAGAGATCGAGAAACCGGCACCGTCGGGAAAACGGCGGGATTAGACTTGCAACTACAAACACGAAGTGTGGAACGAGCGGATATAATTCCTGGTTCGCGGCTCTCGTGACCCGTTTTCGAAGTTGGGACTATTGAAGTGTGGAAATATCAAGAACGTGTATGTTGTGTGTGTATGTTGCGCGCCTCTCTCAATTCGCTCCGCGGCTGGTGCTTCCAGGAGATTTCCAGCGTTCGATTTACCGCTTCGTGTTTACCTTTATTACGGCTGCGAGAGATTGAGCATTGCTGCGAAAGTTTTTATTATTGCGACACACGGGAAAACGTTTTTTTTTTCTTTTTGCTCGCGTTTGTTCCTGTAATGCGAGAATTTTTATTTCGCAGCTGTTTGCGCAGGTCGCATAATATAATGTATCGCCGTGGGGGAAAAAACACTGTGTGTCAGGCGTGCTTTCAGTTCTCAGAATCGATATCGGAAACTTAATCACGTAAGTTACGAACGAAAAGTAATATCGTAAGTTACGTGATTTTTGGAACTATCCAGACAGCGCACAAAAAAGTCCAAAAGACGTCGCAAGGATATCTAAAGAGCATCTAAATTATTTTAGCCATCTTTCAGACGTATCTTTACGATGTATTTCAGTCTTCTTTGTTTTTTGCTGTCTGAGATGATGTTTTGCATATTTTAAACAACTGATAATAGCGCAAATAAAAAACATCTGTTTATCTATCGTCGTTGTGAAATGTCATTAAACGGTTCACCTGTTTCCGCTTTTTACGTATCCAAGAATAACTTTCTTGAGAATAATACGCATTTGAAATATAGGTCGACAGTAATTCCACTAAATCTTCCAAAGAGCTCTTCGATATATGAGAAGCTCGTAATCGTATATAGATATCAGATCATGAATCTATAATAAATCCTGAGAATATCGTCGTGTGTCGTTGCGGAATCCTGATCTCGGAGCTTTTATTTCATTGCACTCTATCTATTTCGCAGCGTCACGTTTGATGCGATCGCGGTACTACTGTAATATTGAAACAGCATTTTCGCGACTGTTTGCTCTCTACATCAATTGAATAGTAGTATTAAGAACTAACTGGTGTTTACTTTTTTCCCCCGTCAGTCGTTCTTTTAGATAATCGTTATCACCGTTTTCCAATATGTTTAACGTTGAAATATTGTCATTAAAAGCGAGGCTACGAATCACATTTATAATAAATTAGAAAGTTCAAGGCTACGGGCAAGATTTAAGTTATGTTGCAGGTACAGGACGAAGTTGAAAATGAGTTTGCAACTAGTTCTAGGCTACCTAGAATGCCTTTTACAAAAGTTTCGACCAACTTTTGGATTATACTTGCTTCGGGCTTTTCGACTAGAACTAATTTTTGTTCCACGGAGAAAGAGAAAGACAGAAAGACAGATATAGATATATATATATATATATATATAAAACCACCGCCGTTATCCTTCTCAAAGAAATATAAGTTTTTTTATTTACGAGAGGATGAACGTATCTGCGACAAGAACAGAGAGGATATACATTTATTTCAAATTAATTGTAAATTAATTCAAATTGTCTCGATTTAATTTACAATTAATAGTACGTTTAAATTTCTTGATCAAGAATACGCTGCTGTATGTTATTAAAAAAAAAAAAAAAAAATACGCTTACATGTCGGATTCTCTTGATAAGCTCGCGTGTCACACAAACAGAATAAGAGTAGACAAAGGATATTGCGCGCGTGTCTCTCTCTTACTTAAGCGTAAAGGAAAATACTACGACATACACGAAAGAGTACGATGAAAATAACTCCGTTGTGCTGAGGGAGGATCAAGGCCTATGAAACAAAGAAACACACTCCCCGCCAAATTAATGATTTAATTATAAGGGAAACTTTTGCGGCCGACCGCCGTCGCGAGTGCGCTCCTTGGGGAAACGACGGCGGCCATCCCTATGGATAATTGAGGATGCTAAGGCCGAGTCTTACGGGGTAGTCGGCAGACAGCCGTTGGGGGTCGGACTAACCATGATCTATGAGCAGCCTGCATATGAGTGACCTTTGTCCGCCACTGATCCCCACGGGAATCGAAAGGATCGGAGGGAGGGAAGGGGAGAAATGGCGGCACACGAAGTACCATCGGCTTGTACCGGCCGTAATGAAGAAAAACTTACCTCTCCCTTTCTCGTTTCGTCCGAACAGCGTGGCGCTAAGTCGATTTTCGCCATCCAGCGATCGATTATCGATAACGGGCGGATTAACGACGTTAAAATGTGTCCCGTCGGTTGCGAAATGGTCGCTGCGCGAGGTTTTGCACGGTGCATTTCGTGGATTGTGTGGATCTCTCGCGGAGGCCCCGTCGCGCTTGTCGCGCGAGCTGTCGTTTCAATTCGAACGACACTCCCGACTTTGGTGGAAACAAGGTGGAAGGCGCGCGTTCATCCTAAGCTGCTTTGTACTATGGCTCTTCGAACGGAGAAAATATGACAGCCGAATAAATATAAATGCCGTCGTGATACACGTGTTTTTTTATTTCTTTACCTCACTTTTTATTTCGGATCGATATTTTTTTTTCTTTTGCGAAAAATAAAGATTATTTTTCGTGCAGCGCGAAATCCGCACACTCGTAATGATCGAAAAACTTACAGACCAGAAATAGACGGTACCGAACATTTTTCATGCTCTCAGGTCTTCACATTTCTTTTGTGATGCAAATGCTGGAACTGGTTTTCCCTGTCGGCGGCGCGGTCGAGGCCCGATTATCGGATACGAGAGAAACAATGGTATTCCGCGCGCGCGCGCTCGGCTTAATTAACGTCACGAGCGCGCCCTTCAAATTTTTAAAGAAATCCCCCGAGGGGTGGACGGAAACAGAACGGTTTCAATGATTCATCGTCACAATGCGTCCCTATTGGGAGTCCGATGTCTCGGAGATAATATCCCTTTAAAGCGAGCGCAAAACGGGGAGAGGTTGAAGAGTAGGGAGGCGGTTGACTGACAGGGCGGGCCGCCAGAAAATCTTATTCTTCCGCTACGAGAGCGGGAAGAAAAAAAATGACGGTAACGCAGCGAAGGGTGACGCTTTGCCCCCTGGCTTAGAGATATTTAAATCATCGTTGCGCCCGGGGCACGACGTCTTGCCAGACGATAAATCATGTCCCCTTGCGCATAATGTCCGTAGCGATAAATATTTGTCTTGGTTGACAATGGAATGTCTAAGTATTCGCGATCGGAATTTTGCTCACTTCGATATTCGACGTTTTGCTTGTTCAAAACACGACACGGATGAAAGAGTTCGCAATAAGATCCGCAGAAGGAAATCAAGTATAAATAAAGTGAGTTTTGCTTGACAAGCTGCTACTCTATATTTAGAAGAAGCATATCTTTTATAACATTGTTATCGGGATCGAGTTTTTATCTAGAAAGTGAAATTTCGTCCTTTTACTCGAAGAGAAGAGCTTGTCATCTACGTGGATGCCATCGTGTTTACTTCGTCTATAAGCAGACGTGTGTGCGTTCCGGTAACAATATTCTATACCTTTATTTTATGCAGCATCGCATTTCGATGAGGTACACATACTGCAGGCATGATAGTGCGGCGAGAAACAACAGCCCAGGCGGATAACGCGATTATAGCGTAGATAGGTGCTCGTTGTTCCTTTCCCTTTCCCACTTCTTAACTCTCTTTCTTTTTCTCCTTTCGCGGTAGCGCATTGTCGAGGTATATTCCGTGTTATTTCTAGCTCCCTGAAGAAACGAACGCGAGACGAAGCCCTCGCCTTATATTTCGCTTCTTATCCCCGAGCCGCGCGCAACTTTCTTGTGTTTTTGTTCTCTTCGTCTTCACGCTCGTATACAACAGGTGATGCAACGTCAGTCGGATGAAGATGGATAGAAATCTGTTCCTGGGATAACAAGCCGAGCATCCAGCGCGATTTCACGCTCGTCATCTTTCGCGATCGAAAAGTCCGAGAGAGATGAGCGCGACTCTCTTTTTTTTTCCACGCGAAATTTTCGAAATCACTCAAGCGCTGAAATTGACTCGGCGCGAATAGGCGAGCAAGTCGTTCTTTTATCTACATCGCGCTGATATACTTCAAGATTAACGAAATGTTTCTTCCATGTATACACCATCGCCTCGATTATCCGTAGGATCGGCGGGATTAAATGCCGACGCGGCACTTTCCCACTGGATTAGACACGTCGCAAACCAACTCACTGCTCGGATTTAGTACATTCAGCAGTAAAAGGCAAAACGGAAGCAAGCACGACTAGAGAGTTGGTCTCTCTATTAAGAAATATCACTTCGAAGTATGAAAAGATACAAAACAATTTTATCTACGACGAGAATATATACACATATAAAGCGAATACAAGAAATAATTTTCTTATTATACGCGCGTTGCGGAGACACGAAGTGGGTCGAGCAATTGTTCGCAATATATAAATAAATCGAGCACAGCGACAAAATAAAAAAAATAAAAAAAAATAAAATAAAAAAAAAAGAGAAGATGAAAACTCGCGTCGCTCTCGATGATCTAACGATCTTAATAAGAAAGTTTTCCTTTCTTGAAGGGAATTTTGTTTGACTGTCTCTCGGGAAGTTAGTTTCTCTCTTAATAAATGAAGGAAGAGGTCTCCGGGTCTCCGTGTAAAAATGCTTGTTCCTCTCTTTTTCTCCGAAGCGCGAAACAGGTGGAATTGATTGAAAACAATTAGGTTTTCGCAAGCGTCGTAAAAGCACTGCCATCACCCCGTTACACGGACTTTTCTCACCTTTTGCTAGATGCAGATTCGCGTAGGACACGCAGCAAATGAGTTTTGGGAGAGACGATGGAAACTCGCCGCGCTCGCGTCTCAATGTGAATAAATTTCGCTTCGGGAATACGGGACACACACACAACACACGTCATTTGCCGTTCGAGCAATATTTATTTAATGCGACGCGCGCGGTATAATGAACCGTTGAATGTTTGATCCGTAGATTAGATGATCATGCAAATTGGCGCTACATTACCATAAAATAGCTAATAGGTGTATCATCACCGCAAAATATTAGTCGGCGATCTAATATTGTATAGTTCGGCACGTACGATTACACTAATTCGTAATGAAGTCAGATCCAAATCGTGTTACCGCGATATTGCTTTGATAACAAACACGCATAGCTTCATTGTCATTTGCACAATGAATTATACATGTATGTAACATACTGACGATTGAATCAAACTTAATGTGTGTATGTGTGTGTGTGTGTGTGTGTATTTTAGTACACAGCAATGTATAACTTTTGCTGCAAAATAAATTCTCTTTCTACGTACTAACTTGCTACGTGTTTCTGTTCTTGGCGAGCGCGAAGTTTCCGGAAGCGCGTAATCATTTAGCGAGAGATGTGCCTTTAAATTCTCTTACCCCGACAATCGTATTACACGAAGTGGAAGGGTAGCGAGAGAGGAATTAGTAAAATTCGTTTTCTTGTTCCACGGCCCGCCGCGATCCTAAATCACGAAAGAAAGGGCAGAGTGCAGACCGTCATCCCCAAAAGAGTACGACGGTAGCAGCAGAAAGAGAGAAGAGAAAATGAACGAGAACTGGAGTCGCGATCAGTGAGAGACGAAGTCGTTGAACGGGACCGGGAAAAGAGGGAAAGAGAAGAGAGAGAGAGAGAGAGAGAGAGAGAGAGAGAGAATAATCCGCGCGGTCGTATTTAAACGAGTGGCCCGGGCACGCAATGCCACGTGCCCGAAGATCATTTTCTTGCGTCTACGGCGGCGCAGACTATCCGGATTACAGACCAATTTCATATTAATTTCCGGCCGTGAGAGTGGAGGGGAATGGGGAGAGGGGAGCGACGTAAAACGGGATCAGAGGTGCGGTGGAGCGGGGTGACTGTGTGCGGGACTCACTACCAGTTCGTATCTCGGAACCGCGGCACAGGACACGAGCGCGCAACGGTATATTTGTTAACGTTACCACGAAATTGTCCGCGGTTCCGAGACTTACACGGCATTCGCTCAAATTTCACCACGAAATTGCTCCTCAGGCGAGGAGGAGTGAGAGCGGCGGAGACGAGAAGGGGCGGTTGAGGGAGTTGAGCCACTTTGTCCATTGCGCGTGCCCGAGGTTTGATAACGCGCGGCTGGCCAGGCGACACGAAAGCGATCCGCAGCGGCGAACTGTTCTCTTCCTCATTCCTTTTTCGTTCTCTTTCTCGCTCTCTTCCATTTTCCATCGCTGCTCGAATTGTCCGCAGACGAATCCGGACTACGACGCGGGAATCGGCAATGGGCTGCTTAACCATTTCGATAAGAGACGAGATCCGCTTCCGCGATATTTGTGTTATCAGTTTGCACGCTCATATTGTTGACAATAAATATTATATACGTTTGTTACGAAACAGAATTTTGAATATTACAGAGAAAGTAAGTTAAAAGCAAACGAATATTGACATTAGCGAGTTTTATTCGCAAAATTGCTTCTATTATATTTTCGAAATTTATCGGATTTTATTGAATTTTTTATATTACCTATAAAAAACAAAACTTGTTTATAATTATTATCGGAAAAACAGGAATTCATGTTTGATTCATTTCTCGCGAATTCGCCGTATTTTTTCTCCAGTGTGAGAAGAAACTATTTTTTGTCAAAAAGATACATTACTAAATAATAAAAAATAAACTTATTAGCGAGTTATTTCTTTGTTGGACTTGTGCTACATTATAGCTCGGATTGTGTCATAGAATTTCTTTCAAATGGGATGAAGGACAGAAAAAGATAGAATCTGAAAAGAGTCGAAGTAATCGGCCACTTGGTTCATTGTGCGTTTCTCGAGGTCTGATAACGTACGAGAGGTCAGGCGAGACAAAATCGATCCTCGACGTCCACGGTGGCCACCGGACGGCCCGTCGAAGCGAGAAGTCTTTCATTTTTCGAATTCCAGTCGCGCTCCCGCCGGCCATCTCGAGGAAATTTCATCCGTTCCCGTCGGGGAACGTTTCCTTGAAAGAGCGCGGGCGAGAGGAGAACCCGCGCCGCACCCGTAAACCCGTTCGCAATTTTGTCCATTTCACTTACCGCCATAAAAGTAATGTCCTACGAAATAGATTGTCCCCATAAAATCGTATCGAGTCCCTTTTGTGGTCGGGATAGCGCGAAGCATACACCGTTCTCGGCAAGCGCGAAACAAATGACCGCCGGTCGCTTTATTTCCGCGTGACGCTATCGACCCGTCGATATCGCGATTAGATTTATGCGAGAGAGGAAGAGAGAAAGAAAGAGAAAGAAAGAAAGCGAGAGATTCTTATGTCTCTCCCGTCTCTTTTGCGGGAGTATAGGTACTCGTGGCTGTGATTATCGGAAACCAATGTGACTTAATTCAGCGGCGATAAAACTGCGAGTTAGTAAGAACAATCGGATAGTAAAACCGCGCGTCGCGTTTCACAACCTAGATTCCACTTTTGCCATTATCTTACTTATAAAACGAACATGGAAATATTCTCTCTTGTATTTGTATTTAAAACCAATACGGGATTTAATTCGATATTGATAAAGGCAAGAATTATGCAGTTTTCTTCGATAAAATGCGCGATAAAGTAAAGCGGGGCAAAAATCGGATTAGACGTCGTTTGAATTCCACGCGAGTGTGTGTGTGTGTGTGTACGTTTGAAGATTAGACGACCGAACAAATATTGGAATATTGTGATTGGTGGAACATCATGTTTGAAGATTTCATATCTGGGGCAGATATACTCGAGGAAACTCTCCGACGGGAGAAGAGGAAGATACGAGACTATACGTGTTATATTTCGGGGCGTTTCTTATTGAGATAGAAAACGGAAGAACACTTCCCGTCGAATTGGTCCCCGCCGAACGTCCCCGAAGTTGGATGTCACTCGAAGTGCATTTGGAAGTCTCGTGCGACTTGGTAAGAAAACGCGCTTAAACCGACGCGGACTTTTTGAGACGCTTATCGGCGATAATGTCGTCTGTGAATCACAACGGCGATTGAAATCCCCGCGATATCGGAACATCGCGACGAGCGGGCATCGTACGTTGCGCGTTCTCGCGGAATATCGATAGTTATCTCGGTGGAATCTCTTCCTTGATCGAGACGTCTCTCGCCAGAAGGTGGACGACATTCGTCGGATCGATCCGGGAGTCGTTTCACCGCCGCAAGGAGCAACAGTTGGTTTTTATGCAGACTAATATTCGGCGAGCGTGACAGAGGACGATTTAACTCGAAATCGTTTACAGCGACATCGTCGTGTACCGAAATATTTCCGCTCTCGTCGTTCTCGCAATTGTCCTGTTGTTTTTCTCTTTTTTTTTTCTCGTTATCGCGAAACCATCCACGTGTACGCGATTCTATCGTCCGGTAAAATCTAGTCGGTGAAATTTCACAATCTTGATGGTAAAATAAATTCTCTCGAGACTCTTTCTCCAAGAACAGTAGTGGAGTAACACTGAGCCACGTGCGACAGCGGGTTTTAATAGGTCTATATCCTATAGGGAAAAGGGTACCGAAGGGTCGGGTTAAAGAGAGATGCGAGGGACGGGGAGGATGCAAAACGGCAGTTTCGCGGCCGTTTCATAACGGTTATTGTCGATATGGAGAATTAGGGGATTAAATCGACCCGTTCTTGCACCTGACGTATTTCAAATACGACCGAGCCTAGAACGTGAATAGAGAGGGAAGGGGCAAAACTCGTTGGGAAAGTTCGCGAACACAGAGTTCACTCACTTCCCGCCGTGCGTAGTTGTTCCTCGGGTCGGCGGCATTATATTGACAGGAGTGCGGGCCGAGTGTGTAACTTTGTTAGGCCGAGACTGTGAGGAAGCAACGCCGCGCGCCGCGTCCTGAATTCGCAATGCGGCCCGTCCGGCCGGATTCCGCATACTGATAGAAAATGATTTTTAAAGTTTTACGACGCGAGACCGCACCCGAAGCGGTCACTTACTTCGAAAGAAAAGAGCACAGAAAAATATACGGAGATTCTTCACGGAGCAAGGCACAATTGACAAATGTTCGTTTCGCGAATGTTCGAGTCGAATGTTTTCTCGATTTTCGAACTTCGCTTGCATTATAGGATCTTTCGTGTATTAAATGTCAAACCTCTGACGCACGTATCGCAGATACGTCCATAAGATAATGCGAATAATAATCTTGTCTATAGGAGCTTGTTTTGTATAATAAATTGAAGATACAAATTTTCTTTAAGCGCAGTCGATAAACTGCGGCGATACGTCGCGCAAGATATACGGCACTAAACACGCGCGATTCAGCGCGGATGGGTACTTCCACGTCTAGGCAGTTAAAGTGGATGTGTCGCCGAGAAATTTACACGCATCTTCAGTAAAACTTACATACGACGACAGCGCCGGTCGTCGACATTAGAATGATATATAGACTACACCGCGAATTTATATATGCTTGGCAAAAGTCTCGCCGCATATATCTCACGCCTTCTCATATTCCTTACGCTCCTATAAATATTTAAAACCGAAATGCATGTAGCCGGGAACTCGCGTAGTCGCATTAAGTGTAAGTACTTCTCGTAAAGGTACACGATCTCGAACAGTTATTCTTTTTATTGAGGAAAGAACTTCGAGATCCTTTCGATATTTTTACCGTCTCAAGTTTTATCCCTCAGTAACGCTTGACATTTGTGTTTGTTTTTTTTTACCTTTTTCTTAAGTTCAAAAACAACGTCTATTAGTATAATAACATACGCACAAGACAATTTTTGAAATGTTGATTTTGAATTATATTTATATACTTATATACTTATATCTATTTTATGTGTGTGTATATGTATGTATATGGCAAAGAAATGTCAAACGACGACCCGTTCTATGTCTATTTTGCGGCGCAGTTTGGTCTATTGACAGGAGCAAGTCATGCAGGAACAATTACGGAGGAATCTGAACGTTCGTTCACACACTTTACGAGCAGCAAAAGGGGAGGTTATGCGCTGCAGGCGAGAATGGTCTTCAGGATATTAGCACGTTATTGCCGGGGCTTATTGGTTTTATCGATTTTCTCGTTGTTCTACCCCGGCGGCCCTGTCTACCATGAAAACGAATTAACATCCCGCCGCTTGTGAGAAGCGCGATGCGAATCGACGGCCATCGGAATCTTGTTAATGGCCGCGTGTCACATTCGGACCGCTTTATTTTCGGTATTCGTGTAAAATGATTTTGCGCAACATTATATTTCTCGTGTGTGTTTTTGAGGCTCGAGTATAATTAAAAAAAAAAACAGTGTGCTCTATAAAAATAGCTATTATAATAATAATGTTAGTTGCGTGAAATTCATTTGCATTAAAAACGACATGTCACGCATAACGAGAGGCCAAACACATGCATTTCCAAATAGAAACATGTTCTTACGTACAGCGATGATAGACAGGACTTTAATTACGACATAAATAATGCGCAAACGACACGTAAAGGGTTGGGCAGATAGTAGATGCGCGGACATATCCGCACAGATCGCGCGGCAACGCGCGAAACTTGCACGCGTGGAAATCGGTTATTATACCGCGCGCGCGCGCGCGCACACACACACACACACACACACACACACACACACACACACACATGTCGGTGCGCAGACAAAGAATAATGGGAGCCCATTATCGTAAAAATATAGTAGCTCTGCGGGACAACCGGGAGAAATTATGGAAATAATTTACGCAATCGCGGAAAGTGCCGGGGAATACAACAATCCCCTTCCCTCTCTCTTTCTCTAAATGCCGCTTTTCTGACAATCGATTTGTATGCGACGCATGAAAATACGCGCAATCGAAAATACACGTTCGCGCCGCCGTACCTACGGTAGCCCCCATAGCTATTTCACGGAATTTTTCACATTATTGAAATATCAGAAGTTATTCCGCATGTTTGTCCGAATCAATGAAAACGTTTATTATTGTCGAAAACAGGACTGGAATATGTCAAACATATTTCCACTCAAGCCCGAATGCAATAATGGAATATTTATGAGCGAAAATTAGCAAAAAGCCGCTTGTAACATCTGTCTCGTTAATTGAAAATGTTATGCACTGATGTGTACCGTGGCAATAAATGGTAATGCTGATTGTTAAGATATTTAATTACAAAAAAAAAATATTAACTTAAACACACAATCTAGCGGTGAAGGATCGATCTCGACATTAGAATCTATAGAAACAGAGAAATTGGAAAAAGAGTGCGCGCGAGTTTATAATTTGTCGCATAATTGCGTTGTAAGTTGATACTCAAAGAGAAACTATAGCGACGGTATTGCGACGGGATAACAATAGACACTTCGCATGCTAAAGGAACGGCACGAGCGCTTAAGTAACGAGTCAAGCAGGAATGGCAGAGAGACGCTTGTAAACAAGTATCAAACTCTCATCGCACGTCGAGTTTTCACACCCTGCCTCGTTTACATTCGTTTGTCGACAACGACGACGACGACGCTGTGCACATTCGTGCCATCGCTTGTCTTTCGTTGCTTTACCCGATGACGCGCGCGCACACATGCATACACAACATTTACAAAACTTTTAATCCAGTTTTTTCTCGAAAATCAACCAAAATTTCTATTCAAAACGACGAAACGTTTCTCCTCGTAGTAACAAAAATTTAAATATACATGCATTTTCTAAAATATCTCGTTTTTAAGAAAATTTTGTTTCTGTATTTCAATCAAATTTTAATTTTCTTAATGGCAAGATACGTGAACTTCGTTTTTAACACTCTCTTCACACGTACACATTTCGGCAAAATTCAGAATAAATTGCCTTCGCGTCTTGTTTTGATTAATCACCGATAAAGATCGTTTAACGTCTGAAATACATCTGCATGCGAAAACGTCAGGTTAGGTTTAATTCATTCCTTCGCTCGAGAAGTTCATAGATATGCATTGAATTCTGAGAATTCTTCGTAAAACTGTTCGACATTTCTGGCTCCGTCGACAGCGCGGCGGCGGCGACGGTTGCATAGAAATGACCGGTTGCGAATTCATCTGCTCCGCGCCAAAATACGAAAAATTTTTATTGCAAATAAGATTATATATTCGTCAATCGGGCCAGAGGAACACACATTTACCTAAAGAGTAAGGGGAGAATGAGCGAAAAGACGAATGCGGGGAGAAGCAAAATTTCGGACGAATTATTACCGAGCGCGAAATGGCCGATGTCGTCCAAAACTTTCATCCTTATTTTTCGTCTTTCCGTCTGTCTGTTCGACGCGGCCCATTCTTGTTCACCACTTCTTTCCCTTCTCTCTTTTTTTCCGCGAAAATGGATATGTTTTCCTCGAACCGAACGCCGTCCGTTCTCTTATTCCGCTCTCGGCCGCGCCGGAGCGAATGAGACCGCCAGATATTACTATGCTGCCGCTGACCCGTGCAAACAATGACGTCGTGAAAAGTATCCCTACACGGTAAACAGGATGAAAAATATCTGGCCTGGTTTTTCGTCCGTCTGCTCGCGCCACCCATAAGCTGATTGAACGAGCCGGAGGAATTCCGAGTTGGACATGCACGCAGCTCGTTGGCGGAACGACGCATCATCATGATAGAGAGTTTTTTTGCCGGAAGACTCCATGAAAAGCGTATAATGTGCTTTACGGTCACAAAGCCGCTAAATAGTCCCGGCGGATGGGAATTATTTAAAAAATTATTCTGTGTCATTCTCGGTTCAGTTAACGAGATGAATACTTACGTTTTTTTGTATGAAGATAAAATATCTGTAATTATGACAAGCGCGGCTCTACATAGTTCTCTCTGTACGTACTCACAAAGAACAAGTTCCATTTATGACGCGCGCGCTTTGAGAACTACTCTAAATTAATAGAAAAAGAAAACATCTAATGCGGTAAAAAAAAAACAAGTTTACATAAGCGCATTATGACATAAATGCGAAAAGTATATTTACTTACGTTACTTCGTTTCTATCGCAAATCGAGTTTAACCGAAATTACGAATTACATAAACTTTCACCGCTCTTTTTCTTCTGTCTCTCTCTCTCTCTTTCTCTTCTGTGCGAAAACTCGTTGATCAACGGCCATATTACATCCGCCGTGATACGTTGTCGGTCGCGTATATTCCCCATTACCGTGAACAGCTACGTGATCTACGATCGCGATGTGTGTAGACAAAGGGATCTGTTTCGCGACTTTCATAAAATCCCCTCTCGCGCTCTTTACACGCTCTAAATCCTTCACTTTTCCAATCGCAGCTGCGCTCCCGTCTGCACCTCTCGCCGACCCTTTATCCGCTGTTTCGATTAATTAGGCGCGGAGTAGGACCCCACGGAGACACGTTTTCGAATTTTTTGCATAAATCCGCTTCGGGGACGGACAGGGGAATGAAGGTACTGACTGCTGATTCAGACCTTGTGTGACAAGAAGGAGGGAGAGAGAGACAGAGACAGAGAGAGAGACAGAGAGTAAAATTGAGAGAGGGTGAGAAGAAGAGGGGAAACGAACGAGAGGGCAGCGAGCGAGCAAGGGTGGACAGCGTGAAACATTGTTTTAGGACTATAAATAATCGTTATTGCCGCGTTAATCATGGATAGTCGAGAGGCTCCATTATTCGTAGTGCTGCAGGGGCGACTCACGGTATGTTATTGCCCCCTTCAACCGGTGGGGTCGGCATTGCGCCAACCCTTACGGTTTCGGTGCGGCTGGTATTGCTGCTCAGTTCTGAGCATGCCGCGAATTGCTGAGAACGAGCCCGATCGAATCGGCGCACGTCGAATGCTACGGGGCTGCTCCTCCCCCAAGTCTAGAATCCTCTTTATTGATATCTACATACCCGATGAGTTTTCGAGGCGCCTATTGCCTCGTACGAAGCTCCGCGCCTCGAGGATTCCCGCGGTGGAAACCTCCGAGGGAAGGGGTGCATAGGCGGACGCGATTATTCCTGCTCCGTGTTAACTATAAGCGCAGATCGCGTAGATCTTGAATAACGAGATTTATCGTAAGAGCCACTTTGGCAGGCCGCGAACTAATTCAGACGCGGTAGATAGAAACTGTTGCAAATTGTTCCAAATTCAGAACATCAAACACAACTTATACAAAACCATAATTGCAAGACTCGCTAGAATAAATATATACATATATAAAACACATAATATTTAAGTGTTTCTTAATAAAATAATTATACGCACATATTGCGATATTATTAAAGCAGATGTATATTCGTTTACTCATGGAGAACTGGAATAATGTGATTGAATAAATAATGCGTTCATATTAATTATAACCACAATTATAAATACTACAAATCAACTTATTTAAAATATTAAATAACACCACAATTATAAATATTGCGAATGAAATTATTCAATTATGAGGTTTTTGTATGCGTACGCGAGCGCGCACATGTATGATATCGCGAGAAAAGTATTACAATATTAACATGAAAGCGTATGCATATATATAAATGTTTATTTTGAAAAGAATCTTGTTAGCTTTTGTTAAATATTAATTTGTAGCAATCCCGATTTATTCGACCTGTGTTCCCAAATTATAATATTCACTACTCTTGCGTGCTGCTTTTTAATAAATGAAGCGTAGTGACTATATGTTTGTGGAAACTTGATGGTTATCAATGTTAAATTCGGACTATTTGTATTTTAATGAAAAAGATACGTAGATAAACCATACGACTTCCTAGTTGAAACCGAGAGCTTTAAAAATTACATCCCACATTTTTTGACATTTGGATGAAAATAAAATATAGAATGCAATATCTATATATAATTTAATCTAAGCGTGTTCAATTTAATTTGTTGGATTCAGTTCTAAAAGCATTTATTATACGTCGTCATTCCGCCTGTCTATTTAAACGCGCGGAAAAGTATTGGAAACGACGAAAATAATAGCCATTTCGGTAAACACATAAATCTAACGTGGTCGAACGACGTCTCTCGTCTTTTTATTCTTCGTGTTGTCGTATCGTCATGCGTAGGTAAACTTTGGCCAGCACATCGAAAAGACAGGCAAACAGTCACATTCGAAATTCGATACGGTCCATCGCGCGGGGGTTGATCGACGTTCTAATAAATCAAAGGGCAATGTCACAAGCGTCACGAGCATGCGGAGGAGTAGACAGCCGAGATTAACTTATCGAGCCAGGAGTAAAGCCGGCTATACTACGGATGACTTTCGGTCGGATCGGTTCAGCCAGGGTCAGATTAAGGTATATGCAATCGACCGAGTTTCAGGACACTAGAGAATAACAATATTTTATTTATTTTTCTCTCTTGTATTGCTTATTATTTCAAAACGTAAATTCATACATTCTTCGCTCTTCAATAGCAGCCCCCCTTTTGTTCTTGGAAATGAATTAAAATGGAATAATGTATACTTTAATGGATGGTAAAGATTTCTTAAGTTTTATTTAAATGAAGAAGTAAATAATTTATGTACACATTGTTACTTTTATTATGTACATTTGCGATGTATATACGTCGAGAATGATTTCTACAAGCGTATCTTTGGCTTTATTTGCCAGTTAATTTACAAGTATTCCCCCGTATCTATTCAAATCTAATAGTGCGGTGCCACGCCATGTTACTCGAGCGGAATCGACCATTCCGCCGCAGTCCGCACACGCATCAAGTTCGGTTGTTTTAGGAAGGGATCCTTCGTGCGGACGTTAATTATGGAAAACCCAGACACCGCACCGGGTCTACCATGCCAGTAATCCTGCGTCATCCGGCACCATCCACGATCGGACGTCCTGCATTCGCGTCCTGCAGGACGGACAGAGAGAATGAGAGAGAGAGAGAGAGAGAGAGAGAGAGAGAGAGAGAGAGAGAGAAAGGAAGAGAGAGAGAACCAGAGGACCCACGGCAGGTGGACCGATGCTCGACCTACTGGTTATCAGATTAGTTTGGTCCTACCGTCCGTACCGAATATCGTTAACTGTCGTAATCTCATTTCGAAAACTCGGTGCGTCGTGATGTAACGTCGCAGGAATTCGAGCAACGGCGGTCGAGACGCTTCGCAAACTCTCCGCCATGGAGAAACGCCGCGCAAACTGGCGATTGTACCTTTTTTTTTTTTTTTTTTTTTTTTTTTTTGTTGATTAATGAACGGCGCGACGACTGGCTTTGGAAATCGTTTTTTTTTTTCTTTTTTTTGTGGACGGTCGTTTAGTCATCGGTTGTCGCTTGCTCGTTCATTGAGTTTTCGTATTGGAAAAGCAATGAGAGTAGGCGGCAACGACGATCGGCGATTACAAAATCAAGGTGTTCTCAAACAATCGCTCCGATTCGAAGTCAGTTTCCCGCCTGTTGCCCGAGCTTCTCACTGCAAACAATTATGTCCATTCTTAACGCGAAGCGACACAATTAAATCTCGAGAGCGTGTTCTCGCGCGCGCTCTTCACGCAGAACGAGACTGATCGATGCACCGATAATTGTGCTAATCTCGAAATGAGAACAATAATACATAGAAGAGAGAGAGAGAGAGAGAATACATACATACTAGAGAGGTCTCGATTCTATAGCCATCGCCATCGAAGGTGGATACACGGGTGGATAATACGGGCTGGATTACTATTCCTATGTATGTAGCCGCGCATTATTACGCGTTATTGCGTGCACCGCGAACGCGTACGTTCGCGTACGTTCGCGCAAGGTAGCATCGATTTCTCGCCATTATTGTCGTTTCGAAATCCCTCGTTGATCGCAGTGGAAGGCCGGTGCAGGGGGAGAGGTGCGCCCCCGCGATAAATGCCGCGCCTATCTCTTCCAAGTCTCGTGGGCATGTCGGTAATTGCATTCTCTTGTGCGGATATGTACACGCATCGGGGAAAATGTAAGGGCGCGCGAATGAGATGTAAAAGCGCGCATTACAACGTCATCGCGGTGCAATATCGATGCTAAATGGGACGGGAAATATTGTTTCTTCTTGATTCGCTTTGTTGAATGTAATATATTATTTGGGTTTGTTTTTGTAAATGCAAAAGAAAACTGTCGAAAGCTTTGGAGATGCCAAAATTTTTCTAGTCAGATTCTGGACAGATTTTGGCCTGTTTCAGGTCAAATCGCTCAAGCGTCGCTCAAACTTAAAAAAATTGCCAGTAAAACCAACAATAATCATTAGTCCGTAGATTGTAGAAAAAGGAAACGGCTTTTCGAGTTCTGTGAATTATTCTTTGCATCTCATGAGTTCTCGATGGATGTGTCCAATCACCGAGCAGTGGGTGGTTAGCCGCGATCGCGTGCGAAAACTGGAAGCGCGCGACGTGCAGCGCACGTCAGTGTTCGTATAGTCTTTTTCCGCATACACGATGTAGTTTTTTACGACAGTAGCTTCTCATTTCCGGCATTTTATCGGCGAAGCGCGGGTTGACCTCATTTTCAAGTCTACCGTTCCTGCTCGAGTTTGATGGACGTGCCAAGTTCATTTCAACGAATGAGCGTTCCGAGTGATAGTTACTCTGCAAAATCTGGCCAAATAGTTCCATTCGCATTCACTCCGCGCTCGTAACGGACGAACTAATCATTATTCAGATTTAACGTTTTTTTACAAATTACGAAAAGATTTTTTTACGTAGATTTTGTTTCATTTTATTCGTAACACGGAAACGACGTGTAATTTTTTTAGTTTATATTGTTACAAAGATATTCTCTATTTTGAAGATATATGTTGCGAATTATTAAGAGAGAAAATTATACAAACGGCTATCGTGTACTTAAGAGATGAGAGAATTTATTACAGTCAAAAACATATTACAGTCGAAAATATATTCGCACGAATTAACAAACACACCGACCGCTCAGACACACTTTCCCCTACGCCCATTTCCGCAAATACAAATCCGTTAAATCGTACGGAAAATTTTTGGTTACGTTGGCATGCCGGCAATGCGCATTAATAAACCGGCGAAAGGGGAGCGCGAATCGGGGGTTGACCAAAGGGTAGAGACGCAGAGACATTACGGTATCGTTGCGCGTCGTCGCGTCTTCTCTGCGAAAATGAAGCTTTTGTTTAATTGCGTCAGCCCGTCGGGTCCGCGATGTTAATGCGTGTGTAGAGTGTGTGGATTGTGCGAGGGGATCTGAGATATAATGTCTCGCCGCGGTTGTCACCCCGTTGAGGTTGTGTCTGGCAAGCATTTTTCATTTTCGTAATACACCCGCCGAACATGAAGCACTGTTCACACAAAACTTAACATTACGTGAAACTGTTTTGTTGCATTATTGCGCTCTATTTGAAGCAACGTGTGAGAATATCTTAGATGGATTTACATGTATAGAAAACGTACGATATTGTGTTGATTTTTTATTTTGGATGTCAATCACACATTGTCGTAATACCGATTCTTGTATGAACGATGCTTCAGAAGCAAAATTTACTTTGCAGCGATACGCGTGTCTCTTATAATTCATCGCTGTGGCGTATTTATTTAGAAACGCAACAAAACGCGCGTGAAATCACTCTCGTAAATCCTTGTTACAGTCGCATATACTTCTGCCCACCGATATGGGGTGTTCAACCCTCCCACAATTTTCCTCTCTTGAAGAATGCGCCGTTCTCTTTCTATCTTTCGCAACCGTATCATAATTCGCGAAAGGCGTAATTGTTAACCGGGAGATGGGGAAAGATCTTGAGGCCGCAAGGCGGAGTTCGGAGAAAGAGAGAGAGAGACTCTTTTCCCTCTGCTCGTATATTTCTCTCTATGAATATTATATATATATATATATATATATATATGTATATATATATTTCTGAATTTTTAATCTCGCGAAATTCTCCCAGCGTCATAAGAGACGCGTGCTAACACCCCAAATTTGCACGCCGAGCCATACTGAAGGCCATTGTACGTTTATTAAACGCGTACTTCTTCTTCTACCCTCCCACACACACACACACACCGGACCATCTCTTACGGAGATATATGGAACGATTCGTTCTTATCCTGTGCGCGCCGTCGTGATTCTACCGAAACGTAAAAACCGCTTGTAAAAGATTCCAGGCGCGAGTTCTAGCCGGAACTTTACGACGAGTCTTCATCTTGGGTGCTACCGGAGCGCACTCGGAGCGCTTTTACGAGTATAAATATTCGTAATGCGAACATCTCGAGGCGCTCATGAAGCAAACCGAGTGTATCGAGGCAAGAGATTGACTGTAATGGCGATATAGAAGTGTTTTCTAACGACCGCTTTTGGGTTCTTTCTTTTTTTTTGTGTTTTTTTTTGTTATTTTGTTCCACCGTTTATTTCACTATCGCTATCGCAACAAGCGACGACGCCTATACGTAACGGAAAGAGTAATAGCACCCACCTGTGTGACGAATCTCTTCCATATTCTATAGGAAATCATCTACAGAGATATGGAAATTGGGTTGCATCAAATGTGTCACCCGTATCAAAGGGGATGAAAACGACGGGCGGGGGATGGGAGGACAAAAACTATAGGTTCTTTGAAATCGTTGGCGGGAATTCAAAGCGGTCCGACAACAATCGCGACCGCAAGGGTGCTTGTTCGCCTCAGAGAAATCCCCGATTTTTTTTTTTTTTTTTTTATATGAACGTAGATTGCGGACAGCGTGTGTCTAACAATTGGAACGACAGGCGGCGCGTCGCAAAAGTGTGACGGGGCACGATATTTCGATCGAGGCCATTTTCGCGGCTTGTCCCTGCCGGCGATTGATTCCAATCAGCGACGTTGGAACGCTTTGTTGGAAGTGACGGGGAAGAAGGAGGGGAATGACGCCGGGCACTGCCGAGTCCGCCGCCTCTCCCCTTTATTGGTGCATTGTCGGAGCCATTACTTGGCTCACTGTTAGCGGTAAGTGCATCGCCTATAGGTACGCGGTGTCAGGACACCGAGGTAATAACGCCTTCCCTCCCTCCCCCCTGCACTCGACCGTTAGTACGCCGTAGGTATTCCGAGCGAGAACCGATTACCTCAAATTCTGCCCGCGCGGACGAAACCCTCAACCGCTCTCTCCACGATCGTCGTGGCCACAAGGCTATCTTGCATTCGCGATAGTGTCGCTTTGCAATCGGAGTAAGTCGGATTTGTCTAGTCGTCGTTCTCGTCTAACAGAGTCTACACGCACATTGAACAGTCTCACATTACAATAGAAACGCGACTATACATATAATATATGTTAAATGAAAAATTAGACAGTTTTTTTTTATATTCGACATGTTTTCTATCGATCTTCCGTCTAACTTCCTAAGAGAACGCACTTGAGAGTAACTTAAAGACGTCCACTTAGCTCGGCTTTCATTAAAACATCATCAATGGCTCGAAAACGCTCGCCGCAGATCTTCGTAAAGGACTGTTGTAATCCGACCAGTGATTCATAAGGCTATTCGCGTTAAGTGGGTCAACGTCTCTTGAGTGAGAGATTAAAGTAGGAGATCAAGCACCGACCATCCATTTATATTCCGTGATACGTTAAAACGTCGGAAGATTGCCATTTAATAGAACTCGCCGACTCGTCTTCTAATTTCTCGATAAACGAAATACGCATTTTAAATCATTCTGATTTTAGTGTCTCGCTGTCGTTATACACAAGTAACTCGTATAGTCAATCGTTTGTACACAATAACATGCACATCATTTGATAGATTTGCGACTCTAGTTTTTACGCGTCTAATTTTTCTTCGATTGTTTCTTCAATGAGGTTTTTCTTCTGCTTATTTTCTCAATATACGTCATATAAGAAAGAAGGTCATACCGGTTGGAATACGACACAATGTGCGGCACGCGCGCGCGTTATCCTCTGCGTGTTTCCGGCTGTTACTTAAGCGCAATGTCGAGTAAAACCCGCGAAGCGCGCACACGATATTATAATGCACCTGCCGCGGTATGTATGCCGGGTTTACGAGCTCGTAAACCGGAGCAAACCTCAATATGAGAATTCTATAGTTCGGTTTTTATACATTTTTTGCAAAGTAACGCCATACATTTATTATATCGTCGATTTAATGAATCGAATAAGTTGTTTTATTCACGCGTTCTCTTTCGTATTGAAAAACTGTCACGCAGAAAATATTAAATTAAATAGTTATTACTTAAAGGTAACACGTAAATGTTAAAGGCTAGATAAATAAATTAAAATTTCACAATTGTACAAAGAAAGCGATAAAATATATATCTAATTTTCCAAACACACTCGCAATATACGACAACGCACTTTGATCGTTTAAGCCTTTGCCAACGTCACTTTTTTTTCCTGTCATAAAACTTCCAGTCCGAAATAGTCATCCGGAATACGAGTAATCGTAACTTCCTCTCAAGTGACATCAACGACACCGCGACTTCGATGGAAGAAGAAGAAATACGGTGACTTCGCTTCTCGCGAGAGGAACTTCTACGAGCGGCAAGGAAATTACCTTCCACCGTATCCTACTCCTGGGGGTTTATGGTCGTGCGGCAGCGAACGACATTCGCCGGAGCGAGAGACGAAACGGGAGAGAGAGACGAGCTTCGACGATTCAGCACATTTTCGGTCTTTCGTGTTTCGTCGAGGCGCGGCGTGTCGTCATCGTGCCGCCGAATGAAAACGGGATAGAAAGTAGGTTGATCCGTGCGCGGAGATTGCGTAACACAATCCGTCCTTCCTTTCGAATCTTCGTCGATTCTAAGTATCGGCTATAAAACCGTCTTTCATTTTCGCAATGGTAATGTCTTCGAACGGTTATCGCGTGTGCTTTTCTCTAAACAAAATTTCACACAAACGGCTTTCAAAAGTCACTCGATCGCTGAAAGACCCTCGGCTTTTCGCAAACTAGTAATAGACTTCCAACCGGTCGTTTCATTAAAAGTAATGTAACGCGCGCGATACCGATTCACAGTGCGAACACAAAGCGTGTCATCTTCCTTTCTGCGTTTATTCAACTGCGCGACAGCAAGTCCTGTTGGACTCGTTGGCCCACAACGGATGCAGATGTGAGGTATTCAAAAGTTTTTGAACGCTCCGCGGGATTATTGGACTTGCAGTTAAATAGTCCCGCGCGACGCGCCGGGCGGCAGATAAGTTTGTTAAGCGGATTCCGACCATTCTGGCGCGGCTTTAAATCGACGACTTACGCTTAAAGGTAAACCGTGTTTACAAACGCAAACGCGGGATGCCATTTGTGTTCCACGCGCCTATATTTGCGATAACTGCACACATTCCACATTAAAATTAAGGATATGTCTGTGATATTATTTTAAGGAAAAACCTCTGAACGTACAGCCGAAATTTAGTAGAAGACATTGAATATGACGCATCGAACGCCGAATATTGATGCAGTTTTTTCTCATCTCCGGTTTTACAAAGTTTCCGTGCTTTCGTCTCTCTCGTGTCGTATTTCCGGATTACGGCAGCAGGTACGTTCGGGCCGTGCCCAAACGAGCCCACCTAATTAAGGCATTCGTTCGACCCTATGGATTATTTAAATCAATGTCACGTTGCTGGTCCTCGAGAGGCTCGTTAGAAATGGGGCCAATTACCATTAAGAGGTAGAGTCGGAGCGCCACGATCCCTCGTCCCCCTCGTTCTCTACGAGCTCCGCAAAGACGAAAGAGTCCAAAATTGCTCGTTCCCCTCTCAACCCCCGGCAATAAACTCGAAAATCTTGCAATAAACCGTCCCCTTCCACCGAAGGAAGGATCGCGTCGCAGTTCGTTTGTGTTTGCCGTATGTATACTCGCCGTATCACGTGCTCGGCGCAATTTATATGTATGCGAGGGCACTCGGCGCTGAGTAGCGACGACGGTTCTCCGCTTACAGGGCGCGCTTGCCACCCTGCAATATCTGGCGGAATTAGTTGTCACCCAGGTTCCGGGGTTAAAGGGGTTGCCAGACAACTGGTTAAAAGGATTATCCCTGCTTACGTTACTCGGCCCGAGCTAATGCCCCGCGCATTATTAAATCATTCCTGGAGATGTCGCAGAGCGAGGCTGTCTGCCGGATGCCGTAAGACGTGAGTCCTGTTCTCGCCCCCGTCTCTGGGACATCCCCCAGGTTGGCATTACTTAGCGAGAGTAACCGCCGCGAAAACGCGGAGTTGTCTCTTAAGAGACAAGTCCGCGCAGAGAGACAGGACTCCTGTCCCTGTACTCTCTCTGCTGCGTATATATCCCTTGGCATTTGACCCTCGAGTTCAAAGAAGTTGCTTTTGCGAAAGGGTGCAAAAGTTTCATTCCGCGAGGGTTGTAAAGCTTTTTCGGCGTTCGCATTCCGGCGGACAATCGTCGACAAAATTGCACAACTTACTCCGTGACCACTCAAGGTATGAATTTTGCCGATAAAAAAGTGTCAAAAGTTCGCGCAAGAAAAAAAATTGAATTTTTTCCCACAGCAAGATGCGCCGGTTAAGTTTTAACAAATTCCATCACATGAACATCTCCTCGGCTTTATTTATCACTCGTGGTAAATAAAGCCGAGCAACAGCGAAGCATCTGCAAAAGTTTCCACATTGACTGTGTATATCCGTCGAATGAACAATGAACTTTCTCCTGCCAAATAGGACCGACGAGCTCGCGATTACGCAAATCTGTCATAATTCACACGAGCGCGCGCTCGCTGAGGTTTTACACGACTGCTTACCATATTGAAAGTTCTTTAATCCGCGGATTTGAACGGTACCAAGTTCATCGTCGATGTTATGGAAGAAACTCGAAGGAGTGTAGTCGCGTGTTCATAGTAGCGCAGCTGCTGTAGTTTCTTTCGAGACTTGTCCTTCTTTCTTCTATTCCGCTCTTTTCTTGCCAATCTTTCTTGTCTTCTTCTTCTTTTTCTTCTTCTTTCCGGTCCTTTCTCAGACAAGCGGCAGTCGAATAGCTTTCCATTTAAAGTTATGGACACTGAAATCCTCCCCGGAACTACCCGTGCGCGGAAGTAGCGAACACGGTGAAGTCATTGTTCTGCAGGTCGGTCGTTCATTTGCCAACGACGTTACACGCGTCTGCAGCAGCAGCAACTCCGGATTGGCAAGTGCAGTTGCACTCGTGCGAAGCTTGCAGTCGAGTCTTGCGCGATCCCTTTACGTCCTTCGAGTTTATGAGCGCAGCTATCGCGTTCACGTTTGCCCCGGGCTTTACCATCGAAGCGTGACACGATCCTGGCCGTCGGTAACCCTGTGCCCTGTCTCCGAGAGTTCGCGAAATCTCACTGCCGGAGGTCGTAGGATAAGGGAGAGAAACGACAATTGTTATTCCGAGCGGAAACACGGATCGTTACGAATCGAGGAACGATTTATTTGTCGTAATCACAGACTTTGTTTTAATGGAAATTTCACATATTTCACGATTATTCGGAGAACGCTTCTCGGTGAGAAGAAAAATGCGCTTCTCATACGCGAATGAGATATTGCCGGAAATTAGCCCTTAGTAATTACTATTCTACTGTTGAAATAGTTTTCACAAAACACAACTCTCACTACTTTTAATTCAGATTACATTATTTCGCGAGCAAAAAGTGAATTATTTTACTTTATCAGTATCTTTGATTCAGGTAAAAAGTAAAATAAAACGCCCTTAACGTGCGCTATATATCACATGAAATTAAACCGGCGAACAAACTGATTGTTCCAACGCTACCGGAAGTTAATAACCCGTATGACTAATGTAACATTAAATGCGATAACCACAGGAAGTGTGAATAAATTGGATCGCGTGCGCGCTGCAATTAAGTATCGATGATTATACGACAACGTATCAATCAACAGGTGAACTGGAACTACCGCGCTGTGATCTCTGTGAGGTGCACTAAATACGTAAACAAATATAAGTTACGACCGACTTAACTTGAGCCAGGAAAAAATTTAAGATCTGAACAAATCAATCAATCAGAGACCAGCGTTCTCTCAAATGTGAGTTACGTTCAAAAGAATGCCATTGTGTTGCGCCGTCAGTGCAAACGCCGATCTGTGTGTGTATATGCAAACATTTTGCACATATTTTTCCAACCTCAGCGTACTGGAAACGCGACAGCTCAATGCAAAACTTTTGAACGAGCGAAACCAGTCGCGCGTGCGTTATCGCGGATATTCAAAATCGACTTTTCCAAAAAGCCGGCTGGAAAACGCTAAAACGCTAAACGCCGTTTCGGTCGCGGACGACGCAACGATACGCGACCGTGCATCTGCGGAATCACAATGGAACGAAAACGCCCGGAAAGCAGACCACCGCTCGGCTATTCGCGGGGGAAAAATATATTTCTACGGTGGCTTAATCTGAAAATAATTCGACTTTATGGTGACATTTAGCGGCGGTAGAGAGAAAAAAAGAAAGAAAGAGGGAGAGGGAGAGAGAGAGAGAAGCGCGTGTCGCGCTTCCGTCTCGTCCCCTGTACGCGGTTAATTGTTAGACACGTGTGTGCAAGTCCAATTAAACCATTACGTGTGGGGACGCGAAGCGCGCGCGTACGCGAGAGAAAGTAACAGAAATATAAAATCTCGGCGGAGCGCAATAATTCACTGGCGTTTCCGCGTCGAGTTTCGCTCACCTCGGCGTTTTAACTGGTTTTTATAGTTTCTCGCGTTTCGCTCGTTACAGTCCGGGGTTTTGCATTCGTCGCGACTGCCTTACTGGCTGTAACACGGTCGTTAAACACCAACGCGACCCTGGCCGTGCGCGGATGCAAAAAGAAGAAAAGAAGAAAAAAGAGCAGAACCGAAGGAAGTATACACCATATATATGCGGTCGACTGCGTGACTCGCCTCGCAAAATTCGAGTCGTCGGCGTCGGGGAAACGTTTGTCAAACCGCCTGCTATTTCCAGGCTTCGCGGGTCGAAAATGGAAAGCCGATGTACCCGCTAACGAGAATCCAAGCGCGGTACAAATCTCACCGTGGCGCGTGAATTTCCCATTGTTAAGAGCATTCCGGAAAATTTTTCCATCGCGAATTTTTTATTTTTTTTATTTTTTTCTTTCGGTCGCGTTTTGCACGGACGCTCGAGCGTGAAACGGACGAGAAGACGCGCGCGCGCGCGCGCGATGACGAAGAAAACGCGAGAGTCACAAGCACGTGAAAACACGTTGTCGATGAAGGCGCGATAACAGCGCGGGGGGTGGATGCGACACGGCAGTCGGCCGGGAATAAGTTATGAACTCTATGCATTTTAAATGACTAAATCTCTGGGTCGAACGTACTCTTTGCTGGATTTTTCCGAGGCGCGAAATGCATTATTGGCCCGGCAATCTCCCCAGACGCCGCCAGGGCTGGCATCGCCCCGTTGTACGTGCGGTGTTATCGCGCGTAACACCCGCTTATTCTCTCTTGTGTTCCTCGTGGAGACGACGCGTAACGTGCCTTTTCCCGTCGACTCTCTTCTTATTTTCCTGCCTCGCGTGCCCCGTTTCTCGTTTCCCGACTGTCGAGCCGTTGCGCTTACGTAGCTGCCGTCGTCGTGCTGGCAGGAAAACGTCGTTGCACGTGCGTAAAAGTCACCGCGCCTGTTGTTGTTTCCTTCAGACGGCGATGTCGTTGTCACAGAACCCGAACGCAGGAAATCTCAAGGAGAGATTCATTCGCAAGAGAATCCCGGAAAAAAAAATCTGAATCACGTAATTGTCTGATCATGAAAAGCAACTTCTGTTTTACAGACTGTAGAAAGAGCAGCAAAATAAATCGACGAAACTTTTATGTTGCAATTTGATGCAAGTTATTTATTTGAATTACCGAACTTTCGAAATAATCGAAATTTACGATTTTATTATTCTTACACGCTATATATTACAATTAACTCATAATTAGATATGCTAGATAACGATGATCGACAAAATAAACGAGAGAGTGTGTGTCGAGGATAAGTCATGACTGAACGGGTCGCTTCAATATTTACGCGGCCGGCTGCACGACACGCCATTATGTAAACGGATGAAATTTTATCGTCGTTCGCGCGTATGCAAATCGTGAAGGAAAATAAAATTTGCATCGCGCCCTTTTTCCACGCCGTCCTTTTAGAACTTTGGAATCCAATCCGACGGCGCGCACTCTCAAATTCAATATAGCGCCGCGGCGCGCATATGGCAATGTGTATCTCGGCGGGATCATAAATATAATGGGTCTAGAAAGGGTCGCGCGGTGTATGTGATGTGTATAGCGTATATAAAATTAGTTTTGGAAGAGAAAGAAACAGAAGTACATGTGTTTTTTTTTTTTGTTTTTTTTTTAACGAAATCCTTTCCCCGCAAACAATTCGACTTAATTGCTGAGCGTATAATGTTGGAAAGATATTTAGTGATTATATATGAAAACTGTTTTGCAGAGTAAAATTTCACTAACAGGTGACTACGATTACTGCGAGACTGAGAATCTGCGCGGATTCGCTCTCTCTTGCTGGCTGTTTCCATGTAAATTTATTAAAAAGACGCCGGCTGGCACAACCGCGCCGCGAGACATTCCACGGCACAAATTAGATTACTACCCACTCATCAATTCCCTCTCTTCTGCTCGGTCGCGTTATCTGAAGAATTAATAAAGGCCGGACCAACCAACGGTAAGGTGTGGAAGGGAGTAGACGACGAGCACCACTTTCAATTCCGCATTTGCATAAAATAATCCGTAGCGGCGCTGGACGCAGCGAGAAATTACACCGCGCGGACGATCTCGAGTACCTGACTTGAAGGGAGGGGACGAGGAGGTGTCGGTTGAGTGGAGGTATTTATTATAGGAAATCGATTTCCGCGATTTTCTTTCCTCGGTGGAAAAAATGCGCGAGGGATCGTTCAATGATAGATAAAAAAATCAAGAATCACATCTTCTTACCTCGCCACGTTATTGTCGCCGCGGAATCGACCGATAACTCTCTTCCAATTAATAAAAACGCTCTCGTAAACGCAAGAGGAAGAGAAAGGGGAAAAAAACGGGATGTTATCATTTCGCCAGTCTGAAGTTTCAACGTGCGACACGCAGTGTGCGCGCTTGAAAGTGCCATTTCGCGTCGGATTCTGTGTGCGTGCGAGCTTTCAAAGCAAAAAACTACGCAACTGACACTCTAAAAGCGTACCTCGCTGTGTCGGTGATCGACGAAGCGCGGAACGCGCGAAACGATATCACGCGGTGAATTTTTGTCATCGCGCGTGCACTACGGAGAGAGAGAGAAAAAAAAAGAGAGAGAGAGAAAGACAGACGCGCCTTTTAGATGCGCAACACCAGTATTTGGATGCGCTCGTCGACAAAAAAGGCTGACGATGCATGCAACATTTATTAACCGTCCCCTCCGTAACGACGTGAAATCTCATATGCCGCACATATCGGGCATGCTTGCAAAGATCTCTTTGGAACGACACACTTCCGCTTTCCATTAAATACGTCGTGTCGTGAGAGCCAATTTTTTCCTTTCTTCGTTCTGCACGATCGTATTTCTCAAATCTGATTCACGAACGGCGTCTTCGCGGTGCGCGGGAACGACGGGATTGGCACGTGGACGGCTAGGGGTGTGGAAGTAAGCGCGGTGGTCTTGCAGTATTGATGCGTTCTTGTGGTGTTGCGACGCCGAAGAAGGGATCTTTCTCTCTTGGAGGTCACGTCATTTCGTGTTATTAAATTTATATAGACGGCGCGGACCGCTCTGATCCCGACGACGTAGATTTGTCAAGAGGGCGGTGAACCCGCGGGCCTTGCGGGAATTCAATATTGCACTTTATCCTGTCTCTGTCTTTCGCTCACCCCTCCCGTCCGTGACCTCCGTTCTTCTACCCTCTTGGGGAGGCGCAGCCGGCAAATGTTTGTGAAACTAATGCAACCGTTCTGAGATTTGATGACACAAAGAGCGAGAGGGAGAGAGACAGAAGGAATGAGAAAGAGAGAGAAAGGAGGACAAGATGAGCACAGCACGGGGACACGAGCGACAGTTAATCTTTTGCTTGAGAGTGATGACATTTTCGGTCGGCAACGGGAACATACAAAAAACATAAATGTTTGATCGGCGACTCGGAAATAAAAAAATGACGATGATAAAAAATAAGAAATTAGTTACATCTTTATAAATATATAAAATATGTGAATTATTTAATATGTGAAAAATATCAAATTATTATGTCAAAAGACAATTTCTGCCTTATGAAAAACAAAGTTAAAATTATAAACGCGAAAGCAATATATCGTAAAAATATGTATATGTATATTTCAAGAATATATGTATATGTATTTTTTTTTTTTAGAATATATATATGTATATTTCTATGTAAGAAGCTCTAGAATTTTCAAATTAAAAGCCTTTAAAAACGTTGAATTCTGGTGAGAAGTCCGTTCGATCCGAGCAAGAAAACTTTTCCCAAGTAATTACAAAGTTCTACGACGAGAATTTAACGATCAGTTAACAACGAACGCGTAAGAATTAAACAAGTATATATATAAGTATATAAGTATAGGTACATATATATACACACACACACACACACACAAATATATACAATATAAGCAATTAAAATATTTATAAAATATGTACAGAGAGCATCTGAATTATTTAGTAAAACATTATATATGTGCCAATAGATTTATTTAATAAAGATTACATTTTCACTTATATGTATATTATTTTACGTTAATGTTTACGTTTATCTTAGTTATGTTTATATTCATCATTTTTCACATAAAAATAAGCATTACATGAGAAAATAATTTCATGAGAACATTACATACGACATATGTAATAATCAAATGAGTGAAATAATGTTAAAAAAGTGTGTATTAAAAATATGGAATAAATAATAAATAATAAATAGGGTTAAGTTAAATATGCTGCTACATTGGTAATAAAAAGTTAATTCATCTCACAATAAAATAATTTATTTAATAAAGATAACATTATTCATATATTATTTCTAGTTAGTTATTATGCTTAATGTATTGGATCCCACTGCGCAGTTTCTTACGTCGCGGATTCAGAATACTTGAGCAAATTCTCGACGCAAGCTCGCATTTCGAAAGCTTCCTGAGAGATCCTTCAGCGTGAGCGAGGAGTGAACATCGGTGTCTATATAGAGCGCACGCGGCATTCGAGTAACGCGCGCCTTGCAAATTCTTTTCGAGTCTCTCTCTCTCTCTCTCTCTCTCTGTCTTTTACTTCATTCTTTCTTATTTTTTTATTTAGGTCATACATTTTCGTCTATGTTTATGTTCTGCTCGTTATTTGTTCGATGAGAGCGAGCCGCAATCTAACATCAAAACGATTCTCTTTTGATGCGGCCTCAATATAAGAAAAAAAGAAAAACTTATTTTCTGAGATCATTTTATTAATAAATGCTAAGCAAGACTCTTAGTTGTGACTAACTTTAAAACAGATGTATTTACTCGCTTAAAAAGTAAACACTTTCTTTGATTAATAACACATAAATTTGCTATTAATGATAATAAATCTACGTTGTACAACTTATTATATATTTTGTAAAGAAACATATTAATTTTGTAATTATATAGTTAAATCTCTCATTTCTAAGTTCAAATTTACCCTACAACTACATGGAGAGAGAGAGAGAGAATGAATGAATGAATAAATGTTTGCTTTATTTGTGGAGAGAGAGAGAGAGAAAGATCCTGCTTTCTCTGAATTAATTAATTACCATGAGATTATTAGTGCATATCCATTATTCAGATTTTAGATTATTGAGTACATATTACGTTTAGTTTGATGTTTATGCAAAGTGTACACTAATGTTTGAATAGAAGGAACAAATATTCTAATCAGACAATAGCCTTAATTAATGTCGTTATATGTTAATTATAGAATTTTGCAAAAGTCCGTGTTATGTGCTTAATACTTTATTTCGCTTTCATCTTTTTTGTTTCGCCGAAAGAAAAGTATAAAATTTATCGGAGCTGCTAAAGAATTCGATCAAAAAAACACGACGCTTAAAGAACGTGGAAAAAGGAGACACAATTAACGGGGGAATCCGATCAAGGGATTAAAGCCGTTTTCCCTTCTGAGGCAACTAGTGGAAAGAATCCTGCGTTCTTCTTTCTTTTTCTTTTTTTTTTTTTTAAATCGCCTGCGTGATATTCCGCGCGTGTACGCGAGTCGTATGTTTACCTCGCAGTAATGGGCGCTGCTGCGTGACGCGGTTTCTTAATTTCGCCGGTTTCAGCCCCTTTGGACCGGATGCGGAAGGGCGGAAAGACTGCTACGAGGACGGAACACCGCACTTTGCGAAACCGACGAGAAAAACGAGATGGAGTGATAGGCGAGGAGCGGAGCGGGGATGAGAGACGGAGTTCTAGACGGATGAGAAGTAGACGAGAAGAAGAAATAAGGATAGAAAAAAAATAAAGCATGGGGAAGAGAGTAGGCGAAGGCGCGAGAGGCATGCCAAACAGGTAGCCGAAAAAGGTATCGCGCGCTCTTCTATTTTTCTTCGGGCTCTCTCTTTCTCTCTCGCTATCTTGCGTTTTAATGACGAAGCTGACTCTTGCCCGCGGTCCATGATCTCGACGAAACTGCGGTTACACACGTGATGCGTGCACCTATTTTCTTCCTGTAGTTTTTCTTCTACCGTGACGGAGTCGTGATTCTAGAAATGCTTCGCGCGCATACGTGACGACTGGAAGAATCATTAGTGCACTATGGCTGCTTCTGCTGGAGAAGTATTGCAGTTCGAAAAGAACAGCGGTTAAAACACACTGTGCGTATATAAAAAAAAACTTGGGACAGTAATAATCTCAAGATCTGAAATCTTTACAACGCTCTACATTGATATAAAATCTTTCGATCATCTGTTCTACGATATATTTCTCGCGATCGTGTAAAGTCTATAAAATAACGTCATAAAGTTTCTCCTTTTCCTGAAATATTTTTGTCCGGTCCGAGATATAATAAATCGTCGCTGGCGGAACGCTCGTCAGTTTTTGACAGCGTCAGGTGATACTTATCTCACACTTGAACTGCACTTCTCATTCCACCGAGAAGTCACATCAACAATGTCTGGTCATATCTCATTTTCTTTCTCTTTTTCTCTTTCTCTTTTTCTCTCAACTAAGAGGGAAAGACAGAAATGTACAGAAGGAAGAAAACAAGAAGGCATATTTATTATGGATGAGTGCATTTCTATTTTTATCTTCGTTGTGTGAAAATTATTTTGAAGAAACTTATAAATGTTAGTTCTCATCAGAGAGAGTTATCCATGTGTATACTATACTATTAATGTGATAACATATTTATCTTGAATAATATCACTCTTTATATTGATATAACTTAAATTTATAATGAATTTTTTAGCAGAAGTAAAGAAACACATCTTTCGTTGCTCATATTTCGCACGCGACTTCCGTTGTTATTTGCATAGATAACGATATATACAAAAGAAAAAAAGTGAGTTCTTATATCTTTATTTTTTTTCTTGTTCACGTAGTTATCGTGTACCGAAGCATTCTATATGTACACACACACACACACACATACGTGCTGCAACTCAACTACAATCTACGAAGATCGCAGCGAATCTTTATCCTCGGCGTCACGCAAACGCGATAATCGTGTTTTAACGAGTCTCCCGTCGCCGAACGACAAGTACTAATTATCCAACAATCTGTCAGCGAGATACAATTAAACAGACATTATAAAGTCTCGAGTGTCGAGACGGACGGGAGAGACTAAGTCTGAAATTTTCAGACTGCGTACTTCCGCCCTCGCGGGAGGCCAGTCTTAAGGGAGAGGATCCTTTAAATTCGCATAAACGCGAGAAACTATCCCCCGCTGAATACCCGTGTACAACATCGCGACGGTACTTTTGCCTCTTCCGTGTGCCGCGTTGTAGCTTTCTTCCTCGTTTCCTGTCCACGTCCTCCCCTCCCCGTCTCGCTTTCTACCCTCCCGCCCGTCCGTTCTCCAGGCACAATTCACTCCCGCTCAAAGTTAAATACTCGGCGCGAAACTTCCGCCCGGTGCCTTCTTAATCATTGACACTAACTCACGCCCGCTTGGAATGTATAAATAACTAATTAGACGGCTGACGCGCAAGAGAGCGGGCCGGGGTGAGCGCGCGAGGCGCGAATGCATAATTTAAACGTCCATTAACGCGCACACCATACAGTTTCGCCGCGTTAATACGTGCGGGAGAGCCGCGTGCCTTTAATTTGTCCCGTGAGAATTCGGCAGGGTCCCGAGTCCCTCCTTTCCTCCCTCCCTGGGTCGCGGGTTCCGCCGATATATACGTGTGACACGTTCTCCTCGCGGGACCGGCGATCTATCGTTCTTAATATTTAGGGCGGAACGTTCGCAATACCATGATGTAGTAAATATTGTAGGAGAGTTGCAGTGAAAATCGCTTTAAATTAAATAATGTTTAATACAAATAATGTTTAACATAATACATAGTCGATATAATATATTTCACGCTGATCCAAGCACGTCGTCTCTTCGCGATCTGCTCCCGTCGACGGTTGCGGAGATCATTCGAGCGTTATCTTTGATTTCAAACATTTTTCAATTCTATGTTTCGAAGGCTTATCAATACAGAAGTTGATTTCTAAAAGCTTTATTTGGCAAACTGTTCGCTAACAGGACGTTAAAAGCAAATATATTTGTCTCGCAGAATGTCGTAGACATACATTCTGCTTTTTTTTCAAGATTTTTGCTAAAGATAGTCGTTATGATAAATTCTAGATACAAACTGATCTTTCTCTACAATATTTGAAATTGTCTCGCGCTACTCCGCAACGTGTGCGGTAGATACACACGTTTGCTTGCTCGATGTTTGTTCCAATGATTAGAATTAAATTTGAAATGTCAATTGCGCGATTATATTTACAATGTTGCGCATATTGCAGCTCTGTATTCCGCGGAGCAAAACATGTGCATTCAGTCTTTCAGTTTACATGTCGAATCGCAAAAATCGAACAGCTCCGATCAACTTGAACATGAGACCGTTGTACGACGACGCGCGGAGTAACATTTTTGCGAACGGAACAACAGCGTGTTCTCGACGAACAGGGAACGTTCAATACCGTGATTGCTGGCGAAACGGCGCGAGGTAAATGTAACATACGCATGTACGCAAATACACTCCATCGTTGATATCGTTTGCGATAGGCGAGCAAACGGCCAGTACACACCGAAGGGAAAAAAGGCGGGCGAGAGGTGTCGTCTGTCTCGCTCCGACTTCACGACACCGAGTTGACAGATTGGAAACAGCCGGAGACTTTTATGGCGGCTGTTTCCTGCGCGGCCATAAATCCTTTATCTCGATTGTTTATCGTAGAGAGAGAGAAAGAGAATTTCTCATTTGCGTTAAAATAGTTCCCCGATATCGGGGGTACATATACGCGCGTTCGATGCTGCCCGTCTCCACCGTCGCGCGCGGTTCCTCACCCTCGTTTTCGTCCCTCGCGAAAGTCCAACGTCAACCCTCTTCCCAACTATCCTCCTTCTCTTCCCCAACAGTTTTTCCATGTTGTCGATGATCGTTTCCACCATCTTCGCGAAAGAGCGCCGCATCCGGCGACCGCACCTGAATGCGCGCACTTATACTCTGGAGGAAAATGTTCAACTTTATAGATCATTTCGCGGAGTTTTATGTCGGCCGATGGATCGCCACGAATTTGACGAAAAAATTCCGACAACGATGTTGTGGAATCCCGGCGGCTGCAGGGCATCGCTCTGCTCGACTTTACGAAACGAGAGAACGAGAAACCCGGCATTTGGCGAAATTAAGAAACACAGCTAGTCTCGCTTCTCTTATCTCTCTCGTTCCTCTTTATCTCTCGCTTCTCCCTTTTCTTGTCTTTGCTTTTCCGTCGGTCTCTGCCCTCGTCGGCTACGCCAGTTCGGCGATGGAATTTAGTAGAAACGAGAATGACGAGCTTCGAAGTCCCGGGATAATGGCGCGTTCCATACCCGGCGAATGCCTAAGGTGGATGATAATGGTTCGGGGCGAAATTTCGCGCTCGGCAAATAAAATTAGTTCGTGCGATTAAAAGGGTGGAATAGAGACATTTTTTCTGCGCGTTATGTAATTTCTCGTGACAGAATGGCGATCCTTGCAGACGATCTTAGCATTAACGAAAAAAATGCGCGTCTTCGAAGGAAACGAAGAGAGCGGTCCTCGTGCGCTACATGCGCGTATAGATTCGTCTAATCAGAGAGAAGCCTGAAAGCGGCCAAAACCATAAGAGAATGTGTAATCGTGTTACCGCCCCGTAAGTCAGCGCAATGTCCACGAGTAGTACATACTGGCAGGACATAATGTAAAAATTGACATTTCTAAGAAAATGACCACGTGGTTCGATGGAACTAACGTCAAGAAAACTAACGGTATTTTGTCGACGTACTTCGCAAAGTATTTTTGTTCATATGGTTTTCTTTTGTTTTCTGTTTTGCAGGCAGGTTTTTGTAGATCTAGGGATGGTCGTAGTTAGAAAGGTAGGAGAAATAAGAAGTTTTTAGGTGCTACACAGTATTTATTATATAATATGTATAATTTTGTGTATATTTTTCCGTCCCACTTTGCACAGACTGCGGACTGTCATATGCAGTAACATGTTCTGCTTATGGTGTGGTTAAAAAATATAG